>PVJD01003414.1:0-164050 GCA_004026545.1 Mormoops blainvillei | reverse complement strand
CAGTACTGTGTATTTCTCTGATCATAATATGCAGTTGTCTTTCCAGGTACATTTCCTGATATATTGTAAGCCTTAAGAGGTAAGGCCTATATGTGCTTTACATAGTTCTGTATTTCTAACATGTAGCGCAGTACCTGGTACATTGAACAAATAAATGATGAACTAAATTTGAACCCTGGTTCTGAGATTTAGTAGCCACAAAACCATGAGAAAATTATTTAACCTTTCTCAATATCATCCTCTTTATCTTTAAAAACAAATCAAACTAAATGATCTTTAATTCTACTTCTTCTCTAACACTGAATAATATCAATATATTTATATATCATTTACATATGTGACAAACCAGAAACTTGGTGTGGAAAAAGCATATTATTTAAAATTAATTTCTGTCTTTAGCAACCATTCAGTCTAATGCAGAACAGTAATAAAATAATTTATGTATATGTCAGTTACCATAGGTGCTTTTGTAAGCACACTATGTATATCAATTCATTTAATCCTCACAGTAGTATAAGTCAATAGTGTAAGTAAATCACTACTGTTTTTTACTATTTATATTTGAGGAAGCAGAGACACAGAGAGATAATATAACCTGCCTCATGTCACAAATCCCAAGTAAATGGAGGATTGGAATGCAGCAGATTTGGTTCCGGAGTCGATACCCTTAACGACACGCAACAGTGCATTCACTAGAAGTTATGAAAACATCATTAGTCAATTTCAGATAAATTCAGTGGGGTAATTTAACTTATAAGTTTAAACTCATTCAAAATGGGAGAAAATATGCAAATACATTATCTTAGGGAAAAGAAAGGATCTTCTTTCAGATCTTTATCTGTGGTAGGATGTAGTTCATTCTGTGTGGTCCTCTTCCATTGTGCTATTACATGTAGTATGTTCCTTTATCTAACCTCTAACTAGGGGTTCTATACTGTATCATCCAGTGCTTAGTCTATGAGACCTCCTTCTGGACCTGCAGTCTCTATTTTGGAGCAATCCTGTATAACCTTGGGGAATCCCAGGAGGCTTCTTCTTATTCGACTCTGGTGCCACAGAAATCTCAGGAGGTCCTCTTGTTCTTTATTCTTAGACCAACCAGCCATGCTACCATTTCTACTCTACTGCTGCCATACTGTGGAGACTTAAGAAGATTCCACAGAAAACATGCAGAGCCCCTGGGATTAACCTAGGAAGCAAGGTACAGGTCCACCCTTGTTAAGATTCTCAACCTTAAAGAAACCTCAATGGTTCTACCTCATGTATGACTTGACCTGAGATTGTGAGTTCCACAGGTAGAGCCTCCCAGCTCAACTCATCTTTTCTGATCTCTCATTGTTCTTCTCTTAACCAACTCTTTAGTTTGGAGGAGATGGCCATGGGAACTGGTTTGGCCTAATGACAAGTTCTCATTAATATTTTGGTACTTGTACTGTGGTTTTTATATCTGGTACTTGTACTGTGGTTTTTGAACTTGAAGCCAAGACTATAGTATTTTGAAAATCAGATTGAATCCTTCCACCTGCTTGGGATAATGCCAGCCTTTGGTTTGTTATATTTACAATATTGGTTCAAAATTGGAAAAATAGAGGGATTTTAAAGCTAAACCTGGGACAAATTATCCCTGGATTCCTGTACTTTCAAAGTCAATCTTAGTATCTGGTAAAGATGTTTATTTTCCATGTCATTCAAGAGCTACTATCTCTGTATCAGTCAAAAGCAATTTTGAGCACCAGCTGTGGCTACTGCTGGGATAATGGAGCAAAGGTGAATCATACAGCCCGACCCTTGATGACCTTCCAGTGTTTCTTAGATGCTATAGAGTACACAAAAACTATAACATTAAATTGCTGTGTAGGAGCCCATTACCAAGTCCATGCAATATTTAAAGTAAGGTCTAAAATATATTTTAAGCAGAAAAGTAAATATATTACACAAAGCAGAGTAGTTCATGTATAGAGAGGCCTGAGGCTGAAGAGAACTATCTGATCTCTGAAATGATATAATCTGATGTGTTTGGGAATGACGCCAGTCTATGAAAGATGGAATTGTGAAGACAAATGAGAAATTCATTTACAAATCAATATGCAAGATAGCAATTGCATCAATCAGAGTCCTGTGCTACATGTTAGTGCTTTAAAAAGTGAAATCATGGTGATAAGCAATGCAAATGACAAAGAAAGCCATGCTTATTTGCCTAACATGCTGATCTTAAGGCGAGAGAATTAAAGCACAAAGCTTTATAAAAGCAGTCAGGCTTCAGAATACACAACCAACCTAAAAAGAAAAAAAAATATAGCGTGTCTGCACGTGTCTGTGTGTGTACAAAAGGCCAAACATTTTTCAAGCCAAAAAGAATGCCAAACAGTAATAACTTTGTTTTTGAAACATTAAGGCCAAGTGATTTGCATTCATCCATTGTGAAATGAAATAGAATTTGTCAACTCTTCATGAAGAGGACATAAATCTTTATGCCACCTACATGGCAATGATATACAATGCCATGTCAAGTAATAACATCTGGTGGTGGGCAGATGTAAATAGAAAACTAGACAAGGCAGAAGAGAAATCCTTATGGATTTCTAGGCATAAAACTTGGAAAATAAATATGAACTATGAGGTTTACTGTTATATGACCAATACTCTAGTATACTGTAAAATATAATTTGTAGTAATGGTTTGCATCTAGGCATAGTTAAGAATATTGAATTGTTTCTTAAGAAGAGAAGCAACATTTTTCTGAAGAGATCGGAAGAGAGAAACAAACCATACTAAAACTTGTTTTGATTATAAGGCCCACACCAACTAATGAAAACATCTGAGTAACAATATACTTTAGTTCTGATAAATATTTTGGAAATAAATACTAAGATTATATAACTGCCAAAACATCTGTGGGCATATAATCTATATTCCCATAGAGAAAAACTCTGATTCTCAAATGACAAAACATCTGTATATTTCACTGAGGTACAGATTTCCTGAAATATTTTCTGTTTATGACAGAGGAAAATAAGGTCCCTACATCCTGGAGTAAGTTATTACTGCTCACCTGGTTCACAATATGTCTGCATAGCAGGGCCGACCGCACCATTGTTTCATTTTCCCAGTCAGAGGACACCTGCTGGTAAGAAGGAAACACTAAAATAAACAAAGAATATTAAAGTCACTCCTGTCTTGTCATTCTTACATTTATTTTCCTTTTTACATGGGAACTAAATGTGGACAAATTGTCTCAATGGTACAAATGGAACCTGTTCGTTTATAGGTCACAGACACTGGATAGTCTCACAATGACTTTGTCATTCGAGGTGGGTTGCTTCATGCTACTGAGCTGGTTTCCTTTTCTGTAGTGCCTCTGGTTGGTGGCTGGTCCAACTGCGCCATGCCACGTACTGGTCACTGAGCATCTCAGGGCTGCATTTTACTCAAATTAAAATTATAGTTACATTATTAGATTTTCATGTGATTCAAACATTCTGTGATATTAAAATGTTAGTTATAGTTACTGGTTTGGAAACTCTCAAATGACGTTGGTTTTAGCTATTTCCACATTACATTCTTTCGGACAGCAGTGACCATTTTTCAAGTTGATCTCGGGAACTGAGTTTCCTGCTATCTCAGTTCAGTGGAGTACTGTTAAGACTATTCTTTTCCTAGCCTCTCTGAAGTAAGTAGCAGCAGGTTAGTATCTTTATAGTTTTATTGAATATAACTATGGTCATTCCTGTATTTTATACACTACTAAAGATTAGATTCATGGCCTCTCATAAGCTGGACTTTAAAGTGCTTATATGCACATATCAAAGTCTGACATTAATTATATTCTTCCCTTTCTTAGTTTTCTATGAAATGATTTAGTAACCAGTTCATGAAACACAAATCCATTATGTTATACTCACTATTGGAAAAAGGCAAATCAAAAATATATGTTCAAGTCTATTATCCCTTTGGAAAAAAGACTGTGCAACCTGGTACTGTTAGACACTGTTCCCCAGACTAGAACCTGGGGGTTTTCCTGCATTGTTTCCCAGAGCTTAGTTGTCTATCTTTGTTTCTTTCTTCTCTCTCTGATTCTCTGTTTTTCTCTAAGTATCTTTCTTAAACAAGTGTACTGTCAAAATCCACAAGTAGAAAAATAAAGAAATTGTGAAGTAATGCTTTTCTTAAATTTATCCCTGGTTGGAACTTTTTTAAAGTAAATCTTAAACTAAGGACCACAGGCTCTAGACACTGTATGCAAAGTGGTATTTAGTGTGGGTTTGCGTGTGTATATCTGTGCATTCTTCTTGTACAGGGTTTGCTTATTTATTTGTTCATTTCAAAATATTTATTATCTTTTATATACCAAATACTGTTCCAGGTACTGAGAATAGAGCACTTGATCAAGATACAGTTTCTTCCATGATCCCGTTTGCATTCTAGTAGAGGATATAGCTTCCATCAGATAATCAGATATTGGGACACATCCCTTTATCCAACCAAGGAAAATATTATGATTTTATAGCATTATGCCCATTCCAAGCTACTTAGCAAGATGCAAAGAATGGTTAACAGAACAATTTTTTGGAACCTTTGATTTCTTTTTTTTTTAGATTTTATTTTATTTTTATACAGAGGGGAAGGGAGGGAGAAAGAGAGGGAAACATCAATGTGTGGTTGCCTCTCATGTGCCCCCTACTGGGGACCTGACCTGCAACCCAGGCTTGTGCTCTGACTGGAAAATTGAACCGGTGACCCTTTGGTTTGCAGGCTGGCGCTCAATCCACTGAGCTCAGTCCACACTAGCCAGGGCGAATTTTTGCTTTTGATTTATGGTATCTTTCAGCTGAAAAAGCACACTCAGTGATCCAAAGAGTATTTTTAGTACATAAAATATCTTAGACCACAAATTCAGCATATCGGAAATTGAATTTATCCTGTTCACCCTACTGTATTAGTCAGGATTCTCCAGAAAAACAGAGCCAAGAAGAGGAGACATATAAAAATTCTCTTTATACACATAAAGAGATTTACTATAAAAATTGGCTCATGCAATTATGGAGGCTGATAAACCCAAAATATACAGAGTTGATGTCCAAGTTTGACCCAGGCTGGCAGGCTCCTGTAGAATGAGGAAGAGCTGATATCCCAGTTTCAAAGGCTGAAAAGCAGGAGAATTCCCTCTTAATTGGGGTTGAGGAGATGTCATTCTTTTATTTTATTCAGGCTTTCAACTGATTAAATGAGGACTACCTGCATTTGGAAGGGCAATTTGCTTTATTTGGTCTACCAGTTTAAATGTTAATCTCATTCTAAAATATCCTCTTAGAAACACCAAGATTAATGTTTGATCAAGTATATTAGCACCTTCTGGCCTAATCAAGTTGACACATAAAATTAACTATCATACCTACAAATCTGGTCTTCAAGCGTAGATCCAGGTTTTGTGAGGTTTAAAGCTGAGACAATTGTTGGGAACCCAAATAATACAAAATTACATATGAAATTGAATATTTATTTAGAATGAGAAAAGAAATCCCAACAAATCAAAAATTTAAAAATTACAACAAACATTATGAAATTCAGAAAAGTTTCTATTTATTAACTGCTCAATCTCTATGATGCATTTTCTCAATAAATTTTTAGCTGCATACTCAATTGGTGCCTTATTGATATAACAATAATTATATCAATTTTTGATAGAAGAGAAAGAGAACGTAACTTTTTTTTGTGGGTGAATGAAAACCAATTTATTATTGATCACTTTATAAGTTTTGATTAGTTTCACCTGGTCATGTGAATTTTTAAGATTGTTAACAAACTTTGAGGACCTCACAAATTTATGATTATGTAAATTGTAAGATTTCAGAACATTTCACATTTTTTAGTGCAATGATTAATTTTATGTTCTTGAATTAGTGATATACCTTAGTTGGTTTGCCATCAATATCTGCATTGTAATGTTGAATCATGAGTTTTATATTTTGTCAATAATGATATGTCAAATCAGACAAATATTTAAATCCTTTTTCATTGTGTTCATATGATTCACTCCTTTTCCTTAATTTTTGTATCAAGTAAAGCTTTTTTTTTTGAGTACAGTTTTTAATTTTATTTTTAAATATATTTCATTGATTTTGCTATTATAGTTGTCCCAGTTTTTCCCACTTTGCCACCCTCCACGCAGTACCCATGTTCCCACCAGCAATCCTTACCCTTAGTTCATGTCCATGGGTCATGCATGTGAGTTTTTTGGCTACTCCAAAAGTACCTGTACTGTTCTTAACAACCACCTGCCTATTTTGTACCTACCAATTTGCACTTTTTTAAAAAAAACATTTTTCAATCACTATCTATCTATCTATCTATCTATCATCTATCTATCAATCATCTATCTATTTATTGTTGTTCAAGTACAGTTTTGTCCACTTTCTCCTCACCCATCCCCCTTCTCCCCACCCTTGATTCCACCCCTCCTGACTTTGTCCATGAGTCCCCCATACATGTTCCTTGACCACCCTTCCCCTGTTTCCCCATCTTCCCCTCCCCCTCTCCTCTGTTCACTGTCAGTTTGTTCTTCACTTCAGTGTCTCTGGTTACATTTAATTTGCTCTATTGATTAGTCTCTGCTTATAGGTGAAATCATGTAGTTGGTCTTTTACAGCCTGGCTTATTTCACTTAGCAAATGGGCTCCAGATCCATCCATGCTGTCACGAAGAGTAGGAGCTCCTTCTTTCTTTTTGCTGCATAGAATTCTATTGTGTAAATGTACCACAGTTTTTTGATCAGCTCATTTACTGATGGGCACCTAGGTTGCGTCCAAGACTTGGCTATTGTAAATTGTGCTGCTATGAACATTGGGGTGCATAGGTTCTTTTGAATTGGTGTTTCTGTATTTTTAGGGTATAATCCCAGCAGTGGAATTGCTGAGTCAAAAGGCAGTTCCACTTTTAGTTTTCTGAGGAAATTCCAAACTGTTTTCCACAGTGGCTGCACCAGTCTGCATTCCCACCAACAGTGCTCTAGGGTTCCCTTTTCTTCACATCCTTGCCAGCACTTGTTTGTTGATTTGTTTATAATAGCCATTCTGGCTGGTGTGAAGTGGTATCTCATTGTGGTTTTAATTTGCATCTCTCTGATGGCTACTGATGCTGAGCATCCTTTCATGTGCCTCTGGGCTCTGTGTATGTCCTCCTTGGAGAAGTGTCTGTTCAGGTCCTTTGCCCATTTTTTAATTGGGTTGTTTGTCTTCCTGGTGTTGAGTCATGTGAGTTCATTATGTATTTTGGAGATCAAACTCTTGCGTGCTGTATCATTGGCAAATATATTTTCCCATACAGTTGGTACCTTTTCATTTTGCTGATATTTTCTTTAGCCTTGCAGTTTTTTAATTTGATAAAGCCCCATTTGTTTATTCTTTCCTTTATGTCCCTTGCTCTAGGGGTCATATCAGTGAAAATATTGCTGCATGGTATATCTGAGGTTTTCATGCCTATACTCTCCTCTAGGATTTTTACAGTTTTGTGACTTATATTTAAGTCTTTTATCCACCTTGAGTTTATTTTTGTGTATGGTGTAAGTTGGTGGTCAAATTTTATTTTTTTGCATGTAGTAGTCCAGATGACCCAACACCATTTGTTGAAGAAGCTATTTTTACTCCATATATATTTACAATGGTCATGTCTTCTTGATGGATTCTTCCCTTGAGTATTATGTAGTGTCCTTCAGTATCTCTTTCTGTGGCTTTTGTTTTGAAGTCTATTTTGTCTGATGTAAATGTTTCTGCCCTGGCTTTGTTTTCTTATCCATTTGCTTGAATATTTTTTTCCAACCCTTCACTCCCAGTCTGTGTAGGTCTTTTGTTCTGAGGTGGGTCTCCTGTAGGCAGCATATGTGCGGGTCATGTTTTCTTATCCATTCAGCTGCCCTATGTCTTTTGATTACAGCATTTAATCCATTAACATTTAAGGTTATTATTGATAGGTACTTGTTCATTTTTCCCTCTTTGTACCTGTGTTCCTCTTCCTGTCTCTTTTTCTTCCTCTTTTTCTAGCAGTCCCTTTAGTATATCTTGCAATGCTGTTTTGGTAAACATGTATTCTTTCAGCCTTCTTTTGTCTGGGAAACTCCTAACTTCACCTTCCATTTTAATTGAGAGCCTTGCTGGGTAGAGTAATCTTGGTTGCAGGCCTCTGCTTTTCATTACTTGGAATACATCTTGCCATTCCCTTCTGGCTTGTGGTGTTTCTGTGGAGACATCAGCTGCCAGCCTTGTCTTTGCACCCTTGTATGTTACATACTGTTTCTCTCTTGCTTCTTTTAAGATTCTCTCTTTGTCTTTAAAACTTGGCCTTTTAATTTTGATGTGTCTTGGAGTAGGGCTATTTGGGTTCATCTTGATTGGTACCCTCTGTGCTTCCTGAATTTGCATGGTATTTTCCCTCTCCAGGTTCAGGAAGTTTTCTGTCATCATTTTTTGAAACAGGGTTTCTATCCCTTGATCCTTTCCTTCTCCTTCTGGTATTCCTGTGATTCGAATGTTGTTGTGTTTCATGTTGTCTTTCATTTCCCTTAAGGTATCTTCATATTGTTTTAGTTAAAACTTATTACTTCTAATTGCACTTTATCTTTTCCTCTTAATAAACTTACGACATGGATATGATCTTTTGTTTTTTTAATAGACGTCATTTTTCAGTGGCAGAATAATGTATATTATCTGTTTATTTCATTAATACATTTATCACTTTTGTTTCATTCCATTTTTTAAAACCATAATTTCAAAAGTTAAAGATGAAAGAGTAGGTATAAGCATACTTTGGACATGTTGTTGGTTTGGTTCCTGCCTACCTCAATAAAGCGAGTATCGCAATAAAGCAAGTTATAATTTCTGTTGACAGAGGGTTTTGCTTTTAATGTGTAAGAAACCACAACATCTGTGAAGCACAGTAAAGACAAATGAAATAAAATGAGGTGTGCCTGTACAGTTCATGTAAATCCAAATCAGATGTTTTTTCAATCTTTCCATAGTGAAACATCCCAAGATTTCTTTCCAAGTTGCAAATAACGTCATTGCCAGCTCAGCTTCCTCTTACCAGGGCCCCCCTAAATGCTCACATCTATACAATGACAGGGGAAAAATGCAACATACAGGAAGTTATAGTAGAAAGAAACTAAAAACTGTTCTCTTACTGATTACAGTTTAAACATCTTAATTTTGCAAAGTTTAAAAAATATATATGATTATAAAAACACTTGCTAGGTCCCTAGGCCTTGCAAGAGACTACGGAAGTGAGGAGCCCTGAATCTGGAACTTTCTCGTCTTCACAGTTAATCTGCCTCCACTGCACCCTTTTTCTTATGCCCCCTCCCAGTAGACAGCATCATTCCAAACCATGTTGGAGCCACGTCAGATGATTATTTTCTCTTTCTCTCTTCACATCTAGCTATCAGCTCATGCTAATTTACTAGTTTTCTGTGGATTGCCAAAATAACCTCCTTATTTTTGCTTTTGGTGTCAAAGACAAATTGCACTGGACAAATTAAACATGCAAGGAATAATTTATTCAAGATGATTGCATTATGGGAGAGGAGTTAAACACAATTCTACTAAAACAAAAGGTAAAGGAGTTTGTAAGCACTGAGGTGAGTAAGTAGAAAAGTGCCGGAGGACATTAGTGGGGAGGTGATCAATGTAATGAGCCCATATGTGTTTGCAAATTGGTACCATCTGAGTTAGGCTCCCACCCTCCCACAAAGACTGGAAGATAGGGGTGTTGTCTGTCTTTATAATTACATTACACAGAGATGGTTTCCAGGTCCTTGAGAATGACATTCCTGGGTTGTTAAACTGACAAGGGGCCAGGAGAAATTTATATCTCAAAGGGGCAGAAAAGCATTTACTAGTACAAGTTTTCAAGGTAAACATCCTAAGAAGTGGGAAATTGGGGGCCTCGAATCAGGAAGAAATAGATATGTACAAAGTTTGGCCCATCTGAGGAGAACATTAAGGAATGACCTCTTGGTCATTACCGCCTCAATCCTACCTATGAAATTAACTTCATAGACCTCAAAATCCTATACAAGCTACTTTATGACAGACTCTTGCTTACCTCTTTAACAAATTCCTCTCATCATACTATCAGTTATATTGACCCGGATATAATATCACTCCCATATCTTTGTTCTTACTATCCCTTTGCTTAGGATAATCCTCTCTTTTTTTTCTTCTGGCTAAATTTGAGTTGCTCTATACAATTAAAGTTAGTTTTTTGGGTCAGCCAGGATGCATTAAGTATAAATCAATAACAACTCTAAGTTTGAGGGGTTTAAAGCAACAAGATACATTTCTAGTTTATGGTACATGTTTATCGAGCCAGTACATTGGGGCAGAGCTCTAATCCAGGCCTTTACTGGCTCTAGTGTCTTCCATCACTTTCACATCACTTCGGCTTATATTTCACTGGCCAAAGCAAATCATATGGCTGTGCTTTGCCTCAAAAGATGCAGGAAGTGCAGTCCTACTATGTACTTGGAAGAAGGAAAACTAGCATATTATATGAACAGCATTTAAGACTCTCACAGAAAATCTTCAGTGATCATTCCTGGACTAGGCCAGTGGTCCTTGAGCACGGTCACCGCTAAGAATGATTCCTTTAATCCAAAGCTGATACTTACTTTTTGTGCACCAGAATAACCATGTTATAAAACATCTAAATATTTTTGAATTAGTTGTAAAACAGTGCCTTGCCTACTGAGCTATTTCTTTTGTCCCCAGGTCATCAGTGCCGTTTTCCTGTGCTCCTTACGTCCTAAGGACACACAATGACCTAAGTGCAGGCTTAACAGAGGGTCCTTGAAAATGCGCCTCTGTTTCTGCAGCAGGTCTCTGTTTGGAGACATTGGTGCCCATGCCGTAACAGTTCACAGTATTTCGAATATTACCCAGCTTCTATTGTAACAAAAATTATTGTAATGTTTAAATGTTTATCTTCTCTACTAGATTTGAAATTTCTTGAGAATTGGGGTTATATCTTTTATTTCCATATATTCGATGCTTAGTAAAATGCCTGAACATAGGAGTTGCTCAATAAATGATTACTGAGTTGAATGAAAAACAAGTCTCTCCCTGATACATCTCCCTTCATTGAGGAACAAACAGAACAAGAGACTCTTATGTTAATTAGAACATGAGACTCTGCAGCTCAGAACAGCTCTGTCAACACGAATGATAACTAACTCTTGGGATCACTGAAGGAAACTGTAGAACACCCACTTTCTGTGGGTCTTTATAAGATAAAAGTTACTGCTCTGAGATGGCTTCGCTGTGGTTTCACACTGTGGCTGGGAAATTGCCTGTTATGGACGCTTATGATTTTTTTCAGTCCTATCCAGAAGTATAGAAACAATTTTATTGCGCTGAAATAATTTTGACGTTTTTAAAAGCATATTTTGTGAAGCAATTGGAAGCCTAGAAATGAAAATGGATTCATCATAATCCATTCCGAACTGCTGTTGAGGTGAAGAACAAAACCCAGAAAATAACATTAAATCATCCTGGGATTGCTTACAAGGACTGCAGAGCTCTAAAGTCCTTGTGGGTTTATGGATGAAAGTACTGTTCCGGACACAAAAGGGAAAACTTCAGTGAAACCAGAGGATTTGAGGCTTTATCTGAAGTAGTCATGGAAATAAATGTTTTCTTTTGTTCTGTCCATTTGAACTGAGTGAGAAAGAGAGAAGTACATTTTAATGCTTTCAGATCCTCTCCAGAGCTTCAGCTACTCTCACTCGGGTTGCTCCAAGGAACTAGGAAATTCCCACCCCGTCATCGCTCCTTCAGCAGCTGTTGAGGGTGAACATTTTGTCTTGAATATCGGCTAGAGGGGGAAAAAAAGCCTCCTATTGGGATGAGGACAACAATTCTGTCAGGTACCTTATTTACAAAATACCATAAAGAAGAAAAACATGAGAATGACATTCAGCACAGAGGATTTGGAGGCTTGACAGGCCTGACAGAGGTACACTGTGGACTAAGATGTCGAGTGATAAATGATCACAGAGGTAGTTCCTGAAAACCCTTCGAAGTGAACAGAAGGAACAAAGTTTGGTTGGGAAATTTTCTGGGTAGAAGTTGGATTTGGGGTTTGGAAAGGTAAGTGCCAGTGATGTGGGGAAAAGAGGACCAGGTCTAGGATTTCTTAGAGTGTTCTACCTAAGTCTTTCCTTAGGGTTTTACCTCAAACTGTTCTTCCTCTTTGTAATGCCCATGCTCTGCACTCAAAAATACACTATATAGCGTCAGTTACAAAAATTCTTCTGGAATTGTATTTACTTCTGAAACTTGCTCACTATGTAATATTATTTATTGCTGAAGACTTCAGTTTTGCATGGGAAAACTCATGGTAACCTGTCACCCCCCAAAAAAAGTATTTGAAAAAATTGGCACCTGTTGAATAACAAATATAAAGTCTATTTTTACTTTTTTAGCTCAGCTATCTCTAAACATTGCCTTTAAAATTTATTTGTCTCCTTATTCTCCCACTACTGCTCTGTCTCTGGCTGCTCGTCAGAAGGTCTGCTGTGGGCTGGGTTCCCAGGCCGACTGAGGCCGCCATTAGACTGGGTTATGTGATATTAGATGATGGAGTAGTTGTGGCACAAGTGGGAGTCGAAACAGAGTTGAATGGTCAATAGAAGTTAAATGGGATGGATCTTAGCTATCAAAGCTGGCTAAATGTACAATTTTAATGTAAGCACTGTTGCTAATTCTGAAAGAAGCTTAATGTTTCTATACTTACTTGAAATGAGTGAGCCTGCTTTTTTTACTGCCTGCCAGGTTTGGGTTATCTGGTCCAATCATTTCTAAAACATAGCTAACTTGGTTTTAAAAACTGTGCCTGTTACATGTAGTTTCAGTTTTCTGATATCAGCATGACCAGGATAATAAGCACACAGCTCTTCAGGATGTGCACTGACCAGCCCTCCGGGTTGCCATTTGTACTACTTTAATGTGAATGGCGCCCCTCGGGGTTATGCGGTTTGGCTGCCCAGGATGCGACCGTCCTGCCTGTGATCCTCTCGTCTTGCCCGTGAACCATGGACACGGCAGTGTTTTCCTTAGAGCTGTTTCCCCAGCAGGGGTTGTAACCAGGCCTTGGTTATAATGGGGGATAAATATGGGATGACTCTGAATATTTAAAAAATTATATTTATGGAATACTACATTAAAATGCCTGCATTTAATTTCATTAGCACCCCAGCAACTCAGGATATCTTTGGCAGTGGGACAGGGTGGAGGAAGGGTGGGGTGGTAAGGCTGAAGCGAGTGCTGCCCCCTAGTGCACGGCTGCATGGCTTTTTGCTTACCTTTTTTTCCCATGTTTTCCTCCAAGAGTAAGTCTAAAAAGGCAATATTTCTTTAAGTGTAATCTTTTGAAAAGAGAAGTGCCTTGTCAGAAATAGGTATTAATCTTTTAGTAAGATTTAGGCAAAAGATTTAGAACCTCATCCAGCTTTTAATTTCTAAGCACATTTGCTTTTTAGAAACTTTAAAATTGATATTATTGTTTTGACAATAAACATTTAAGCTTTCATAATTCACAACTAAAACAAAGCATTATGAGTGGTAAACCTCTTAGTAAGATTATTGTATAAATAGAGTATTCAGATTGAAACCCTATTTTCACAGGCAGTCTTTTCATTGTGGGATACCCAAGCCTTTTTATATTAACAGTTAATATAAAAACCTTTTCATATTAGCAGTTAACATTATGATTAACGTAAATTAATTTAAATTAATTTAAATTCTGATGTGAGTTAAACTCCTCCCTATAAAACTGGAATGCTTTGGGACCAACTATAATTGTTATCCCGGTGTATCTACCAAAACTTTTGAATAATTCCCTGTGGCACTGTAGGGAAATGTTCATTGATAGTTTTATTCAGAATTATTCACATTACTGCTGAAGCCCCCCCATTAGGTTACAAACTGAAGAGCCCCCCCAAATTTTCTTTGGTGTCTGTGATAAGTGAGTTATTGACTTCATTTGGTTAACCTTGAATGATCTCATTTAGCTTTCATTGTGCTATAATGTTCTTTGAGGATATGAGATAGACAATGAGAAAAAGCATCCTATAATTGACTCATGATCTTGTTTTTCAGCCCTGCATTCTTCTTGCCATGCCCAGAGGGTTAGCAGGTGCTCTAACCAACGGAATCAAGATCCCAAACTTTAACAGGCTAGGGAATGTTCTCCCTCACTGATGTTATGCTGATAGCTTCGGGTCTTCTCTGAGTGGAGTAGACTTAGAACCTGCCTGGGTACCTTGTACATTCTATTTATCCTTGTGTTGTTTTTTTTTTTTTTTCCTATGTGGTTGGGTAACTGGATGGTACCTTAGCTTGTGAACAAACTGCCTGTGAATTATTGAAGTTCGGTCAAGCTTTTGTCCTTCCCAATTTGGAAACACTGGCTAGATGCACATTATTTAAGAAGGAAGGGCATTTCCAGAAGGCAAACACTGAATTTTTATATTCCCCCCTGACTCTGTAATTCCTGTTATTGCCTCTTGTCTCTGTGAGTAGGTAGGTATGGGGCAGAGGTGAAAACTGGAGTTTTCCATTGAAATAGCCATGGCTCCCACCATGGCCCCTCCACTTACTTACTGCACGATCTTGGAAAATGTACTTCACTGAGTCTGAATTTTCTAGTGCGTACAACCGGGAATTATTAATGCATACTTAATAAAGTAAGGATTAATGACGATGATATAAATGAGATTCATAGCCCAAATCCCCTTGTTATATAAGCATTCATTAAATGGTAATTTTTACTCTTGTCTTCTAGAGCCAGAACAAAGGGGAATCTGAGTCAAATCTGCTGTTGAGGGTTGAAATTCCATACCTGTCAGACGTACTCCATTATGTTGCCTTCTCAAGTGTTCAGGACAACCTTTGTTGGCTATCTTCCATTTCCTTTTCTCATTTTGACACCTTCCCATTGGCTCTGTCCTGTGATCTCTGTTTGCTGGGCCCCCTTGCCATAGACAACAAGGTTAGGGTTAGGGTGAAGTGAGTGAGGCACTTGCTTTAGGTGCAAAATTTGAGGGAATGCTGAAAAAGCTCAGCAACCAAGAGAAACAATTTTGAAATTTAATGTTAAAAGTTAAAATGAATACATGGAAGATCAAAGTTCTATAAACTATCATAATTTTAAATAGTGAAACAAACCATACCCTTACGTGATTTAGCTTTGCCATAATCCTGGCCCTACAGATAATTAATATTTTACCTTATTTTTCATAAATCAATATATGGAAGGATTTCTTAGGCCACGTTGGCTCATAGTCTCAGTCAGAATGCAGCCATAAACACTACCATTATTTTCTCATTGGCCCCGCAACAACTGGGAGTGTGGCCTCTCTGGCTCCCTCTCTCTGATCAGAAGAACGAGTGTTCTTGAGACACAGGGCCACTAGCTCTCAGGTCGCTATCGCTGGCGCCTCTCTTAAATTCCATCAGACAAATCTTGTCCCCTAACTACCGTAGAAATCACGCCAAAGTTGGTGTAATATAATGGAGCTGTGTCTGATGCCTCAGTGTAGCAGTTTACCTTCCATTTGGAGGAATTAGGATTAGTACACATAACACCTCTGCAGGGCAGTGACACCTAATTATGTCTTGCTAGGACTGACTGTCCATTTCCCTTTAAAATGTTGCCAATATTTCTATACCAGTTACAGTGATTCAGATTTACTGATGCCCAGAAACTTACTTCCATGATGGAATTTCTTGTTTAGAAATAACATAAACTAGTTTTTCTCTTCCCAGCTCCTCCTCACAACTAGCTGCCTTTTTTTTTTAACTTACATATTTTTTGGGATCAAATTGACAAATCCCTTTAAGTGCCCATTTTGCCTTAGCATTCAATTTATCTCTGACCCCTTAAACATTTTTCTGGTTATTTATTTGCCAAATCATTCAGCCTTTTACAGTATAAATGATTTAGCAACATGGTGGACTTTAAAGGCATAACTAACTACAAGTGAGAATCAGCTTCAGCAGAGGCTACATGCCTGCTTCATATACTTGCTTTACAAAGATAGGAGTTGAACTTTGCTTTGTAATAAAATGATAAAATTATACATTCAGCATTTTTATTCTCTTTCTCATAAAGATTTCAGGGCACATCACTGAATTAGTAATGTCTGTTAATATATACTACTGCAATCATAATTTTAAAATAAAAGTATTCAAGAAACCAAGCAATTAACTTTTAAAAATAGGAGTAAGTTTATGTGGATTGAGTTAGTTTTGAGTAATTTGTGTTTAAAAGCTGGAAATTGACAATAATATTAATGTGGCTAAATATTTTTTAATAAAGAATCAGTTACAGTGATTCAGATTTGGGAATTAAGTTTTTATTTTGGTTATTTTATGATTGTCCTCCATTTTACCTGGAGAATTTTGGTGAAACTGTTAGAATTTATATGAAATTGATTAGAGCCTTAAGTTTTTTGTTTCATGAAATATAAGAATTTTGAATTATAAGATATTGTGTAACTAAAGAGCACAGTTAATAGTTTAGCATTTTTTTAATACTTTGGCAAGTATATGCTGATATAAAAGATACTTCAGAAGTTTTATAATGATTGCCAGAATTCTTATTTGTTAATATCCTTTTCATTTACATAGCTTGCAAGTTTGTTTCAGTCATTTATTTGTTGACCGAGAAAAAGTAATTTTCCTAAGCATGTAATATCACTGAAATAAATGGCTTACTTTCATTATCATTTAAATTATGATAGTAATTCCTAGGAACTATTAAGTGACTTATGTTTCTCTATTTCTTACCATATTTATCCATGCAAATAATTAGCCTGTTATCCTCAATTATATATTTTGGTTTAATTTAAAATCAATTGGAAAAGTGAATTCTCTTCTTCTTTCCTTGCCACAGCCCAATATAAATTCACTAACCCAAAGAGACTACCAGGACCAAAAGAATAATTCTGGCAACCATTTTATTTAAATTAATGTTTGTGGAGGTGGTTTGCAAAGTTGGAGATAAAGGAGGGAGGAGACAGTGGCAAACCCTTTAAACACATGGCAGGAAGAATATATAATTAGGATGAAAGAGTGAAGTGCCTCAAAGAAGATGAGAGAATTGGAAAATGTGTACAGTCATATACAACTGGGCGATCCAGTGAATACAGAAACACTGTAATGAAATAATGTGCCCATTTAAGTTTGTGTTGCTGATCCCAAGAAACAATATTTTGCAATATGCGGACATAATGACTAGATAAAATTTATAAAAAAATAGTGTAATTGAACCCATACAGACACTGTCACTCCCCCAACTCATACCTAAATTGAAAATGGGACCAAGAAAAAATGCCTTGCTCATAATTTTAAATCAGACTTTTGGCAGTGATTAAGGTAATTATTTCAGAATTTTGGTTAAACATTTGTGAATCAAGGAAATAGCTGTTCAGAAGCCTATGGTTTGGACCTTGTTTTTATTCTCATCAAACCAGAGAGATCTCAGTTTGAAAGTAGAAGTTGATTAAAAGAACATACATTGCCCTGCATAATAAAATAGAAATTCTACAGTGAGACTGGCAATAGCTCATTGCCAGTCTAATTAGAGACATGCTTTTCTTTTTCCTTAGGGACCTGGATTGCACTATCTCTGAGGAATAATCATCTTCATCTTGGAGGCGAATGCGTGTGTGTGTGTGTCTGTCTTGTGTTGAGTGTGCTGATTAATATAACTGTTACCTGCTTGACAACAGGAAGAATAAGGAGGCCTATCTGATGCCACACTGGTGAAGAGATATCGAGTGGGCCTGGGCTCCAAGTGACATTCACATCCTGACTGCTCTGTAAAATCTTATCACTGAAGCCACTTTGGACCTTCTCTTGCTGACCCTAGAGCAATTCTTCTCAGGCCGACAGAGGCGAGATGTTGCAGTGAAATTAGCTGTGTTTTGTCGGGAAGCTTCCTCAAAAAGGACAGAGACTAAAAAGAGGAAATATTATTATATATGGAATAGCTGGACTGTTAGTGGGGGTAGAGTTGAGGATAGGGAGCGAGTGTAGAAACCGGCAGTATTCACAGGGAGTGAACATTTTATAAAGATTTTTATTTCTTAGATGCTGTTCTCTTTGACTACAGGAAAAGTAATATTTGCTGGAGAATTTAATTTTTTCTCTTCAGTATTCCTTATATCTATTTTCAAGGAATTGAGGGCATCTGTTATTACATCTATTATTCACTATAGTCTTACATGCACTTGAAAACTTGTGCGTATCTTGTAAAGAATAAAGTGACAGAGCAATAAAGAGAAATGTGACCTGCTTCACTCACTTCTGTCCACACTTATTACACCAACAGACCCTTTAAAAAGAATGGTGATTGTGTGAAGAGAATCTATGAGAGATCAGGAAATATGTACACAGTGGCCCATGGCAGTGCTGGCTGGGAATGATGAAGAGAAACATACAGGCTCTGTCTGGAAAAGTCCAGCCATTGTTAATATAATGAGAACTGTTTTCAGTGTAACCTGGTAGCCAAGAAGAGTGGACTGGAGTGCACATGTGTGAACAAGGACAACTTCACTGTGCTAGTCAGTGAGGGCGGTAGATGCCCTGAGGGAGCACGTGTACTGTGTGACCGTTATATTATGAAAATGAGTGAGTAGAGCAATGAATCTGCATCAGATTTTGTGTTGATCTTGAACACTCCTCTGTGGAAACTATTTGGATGATTCAAAAGACCACAGCTACAGGCAGCTGGTGATTGGCATCTTCATCAGGACAACATGCCCACTTATGCATCTCATCTGGTGCAGCGTTTTTTGGTGAAACATCAAATCATCCATGTGACTCAGTCCCCTACAGCCCAGATTTGGTGCCCTGTGACTTGTGGCTTTTCCCAAAACTAAAATCACCTTTGAAAGAGAAGAGTTCAGACCATCAATGAGATTCAGGAAAATATGACAGGGCAGTTGATGGCAATTGGGAGAACTGTGTGAGGTCTCAAGGTGCCTACTTTGAAGGGGATGGGGCATCATTGTCCTGCGTGCAATGGTTCTTGTATCTTGCATCTTCTTCAATAAATGTGGCTGGATATTTTCTGGACAGACCTCATGTATATTAAAGGAACAACTTGTGGATCATCTTCTAGAATGTGTTCTGGGAGTGGGATGAGGGAAAGTTTAATGTGAGTTTCAAAGCTAAATAAATCGCAATGAACATTTTTTTCCAGCCCTTATCTCGGTTCTTTCCAATGGTGCTTGACTTTCTGGATAGAAATGGTTACAATTGTACTGAGCAAATGAAACTTCCTTTATTGTAAATGAACCACCTATAACGATAATATCTTTTCTAAAATACTTGTACTCTAGGTATAATATGAAATGAGTCTCTAATGATTAAAGTTCTAGAAGGTTTTGGGGGAGCAAAGGTTATAAATACGGCTCTCTTATTTGTAGCATATTTTCTAAGAACTAGAAGAATTAAACCTTCATAAGCTAATTTCTGTTATCTACAATTCATGTTACTTAGCTTTGCCTTTGGTATTACTATTTACCCTTGTATTATTATTTTTTCTATGTGGTTGGGTAACTCTATGGTATCTCAATAAGGAAATACTTGGTCTCTTGATTGATATCAGTGTATAATCTACTTTGTATTTTAAAAAACACATTTGGAAAATTTATTTTCTAAATATTTCCCTTATATATATTTTAAGAACCTTGAATAATTTTGCCTTAGAGGACTTGGGCACAGCTACCAAAAAAAAAAAAAACCTTTTGGTTTTTATGGTGCTTTATCCTGTGGCCATGTGTCCATCCTATAATGGGCATGTGTTGTGTTCTCTCTAGTAGTGATTCCCCATATGGGGATTTATATTACATCCTTATTGGCTTGAATCACAGGAAATGTTGCATCTCAATGCAAATTTTTTACTTCAGTTTTTCTCTGGAGGGAGGGTCTATCTATATAGCTTTAATCAAATCATTGAAGGACTTCAAACAAATTAAGAAGACTTGCAACAGAATGTCATTTAGAGTTTTTGCATTATTCAGTGAATGTTTTAAATTGGGTTGGACCAAACTGGTTAAACACAGGAATTAGTAAGTCAGGGACATTCCTAATGATGGTGAGAGTGGGTGCTGGTGGGGGCAAGTTAAAATTGATAGGGGGAGGACTGGTCCAGTCTGACATCATTTTCTTTTGTGCAGTTTTTCTTTTTAGTAGTTATTCAGTGTTCATTGACAGTGATACTTGAAATACTTCATTTTGTTGCTGGCAATTTGAGATGTAATTACAAAGATTAATTTCTATGACAAGAAATGTTAGTATTTCTATGTAGTTCATGAACTTATGACTCCTACTAGCTTGATTCATTTTTATGTCTTCTTGCATTCATGTCATATCTTTGATTATTGACACAATTGGTGTGACTTGCTAAGTACAGATAAATAAATTAAAGTGTACTTTTGATTGAAACCAAGTTTTCTTTTCATTTTTTTTTCAGATTTAAGAGAAACTTGCAGGTAGTCTTTGACCATTCTGGTTTACCCAACTGGCCTCTTTACTCTCCATGTATATTGCAAGTATCCCTAAAATCTGTATCTCACCCTTCACGTTCATTGTTGTCATCACCCTACCTTCTGTGGATTATGCCATGGCTCCCCACCCAGTTTTCATGCTAGCACCCATGAAGCCACCTACCATGCATTTACAGAAATGATCCATCCAAAGTGTACATCTGATCTTGCAGCTTTCCACCTTAAAATTCTTCCATGGAGTTTTACCACTTTCATGATAATGTGCACACATAAAGTTCTACATAAAATAAATGCCATTACTTTCTATCTTCAACTTTTACAGCCCCACACTTTTGTCATAGGACCTACATGTAGCATGTATCATGCTTCACAATATTTTATAACTTTGTGGGGAAAAAATCATTTTACCATCAATAAGAGTAGCCAACATTTGTTGAGCACATACTCAGAACTTGGCACCGTGCTTTGCACATTTACATATATTGATTGTCTCATGCAATCAAAACAACAGATCCTCATAGTAAAAGTGCTATTGTTAGCTCGACATTTTACTGAAGGATGAGAAACTTCGTGATGCATGCACTTAGAATAAGGGAAGTCCAAACCCAGGTCTCTCTGACTCTTCTCATATATAGTTTTGCTGTGCCTGAAATGTTTTTCCTCTCCTGCATAGCAGCTCTTTCAAAACAACCCAAACATCAGCTTCCCTTAAAATATTTTTGGAACATCCCTCCCCATTATGATTTAGGTGATATTTCTGTGTCTTACTGAGAAACCCTGTGAATACCTCCATTATAATATTTTTCATGTTGTACTAATAAGTTTATTTCTTTACTGTTTGGCCAGTTTGATGCTCTGGAGACTACATTCATAAATTTGCAAACAATTCTCTATACCTGGTTTGTTTTAGGGCAGCTAATGTACAGCCTCCAGACTAGCAGAATCAGACTCACCTGGTAACTTAGAAATGCAAATCCTCAGACCTTTCCCTAGATCTGCGGAAGCGCACACTCTGGAGGTAAAGCCTAATAATCTGTGTTTAGTCTTCCAAGAAATTCTGATTCTCATCAGAATTTGAAAATTAATGTTTATGGATCATGTATGCCTTGGGGACTGATTTCTGAGGCCTTAAACCATTTCCTTCAGAGACTCGTATTATCATCAAGTATAGCCTGGTAGAGATATTCACAGTAACTTCCAGAAACATTATAGTGCTATCAGTATAAATGAGAATAATATATTATGGTCTAAATAATCTTGGCTAGAGACTTTTTTGTATAATATTTTTATCAATGATGGATAAATTACAATAATGGAAAACTTTGTACATGTATGGCCTTGAGTTCTACAAGTACATTCACTGGAGGCATTTTTCTCTGAACCATCTAAATATGATGTGGTAACTCAGTGTTATCAGATATCAGGTAATATAAACTGATATGACCATTTGTGGAATTATTTAGCTATTATTCTAGTTTATTTCTCTCTGAATGATACTTCTTTTGTGTAATTCAAAAATGACTTTGACTTTATAAGCAGTAAGTAATTTGATGCAAATGTTTTTAGTACAAAAGGCCAGCAGTGTTGATGGAGAGGTACGGTGTCATCAGTTTGCCCAGCAGATGCGGGTGTGTTGTCAGGCTAGATTGAAAATCAGTTATAGGTTTCAAGATTAGACCTTGTTTCCTTCCAGTTTTATTGAGAAATAACTGACATACATCACTGTATAAATTTAAGGCATACAGCATGATTCGATTTATATGCTGTATATTGTGAAATAATTTACTACAATAGGTTTGGCCAACATCTAACTTCTCATAGATACAATAAAAAGAAAAGAGAAAGGACACAAATAGATGGAAGCATATACCAGGTTCATGGATTGGAAGAATTAGTATTATTAAAATGTCCATACTACCCAAAGCAATCTGTAGATTCAACACAATCCCTATCAAAATACCGATGACATATTTCACAGATATAGAGCCACTATTTCAAAAATTTACATGGAACCATAAATGGCCCTGAATGGCCTCAGCAATTCTGAGAAAGAAGAACAAAGTAGGAGTTATCACAATACCTGATATCAAACTATATTACCAGGCCACTGTAATCAAAACAGCCTGGTGCTGGCATAAGAATAGACACATAGATCAATGGAACAGAATAGAGGGCACAGAAATAAATCCATGTCAGTATGGTCAGTTAATATTTGACAAAGGGGGCAGGAACATAAAGTGGAGTAAAAAGAGCCACTTCAGTAAATGGCTTTGGGAAATCTGGAAAAGTAACTGCAAAAAAAATGAAACGAGACCACCAATTTATACCATGCACCAAAATAAACTCAAGATGGATAAAAGACTTAAATGTAATTCATGACACCATAAAAGTCCTAGAGCAGAACATAGGCAGAAAAATTTCAGATATTCCATACAGCAATATTTTCACTGGTACATCCCCCAGGATAAGGGATATAAAGGAAAGAATAAACAAATAGGACTACATCAAACTAAAAAGCTTCTGCATAGCTAAAGAAAACACCAACAGAGTGGAAAGGGACCAACCGTATGGGAAAATATATTTGCCAATGATACCTTGGACAAGGGTTTGATCTCCAAAATAAAGAACTCACACGACTCAACACCAGGAAGATACAGTCCAATTAAATAATGGGCAAGGGCACGGAACAGGCACTTCTCCAAGGAGGACAAACAGAGGGACCATAGACACATGAAAAAATATTCAACATCACTAACCATCAGAGAGATGCAGATTAAAACCACAATGAGATATCACTTCACACCTGTCAGAATGGCCATCATTAATCAACAAACAACAAGTGCTGACTAAAAAGTGCTGGCTTTTGTGGAGAAAAGAGAACCCTAGTGCACTGTTGGTGAGAGTGCAAACAGGTGCAGCCACTGTGGAAAACAGTTCAGAATTTCCTCAAAAAACTAAAGATGGAACTGCCTTTTGATCCAACAATTCCACTGCTGAGATTATATCCTAAGAATCCTGAATCACCAATTCGAAAGAACCTATGCATCCCAATGTTCATAGCAGCGTTATTTACAATAGCCAAGTGCTAGAAACAGCCTAAGTGGCCATCAATAGATGAGTGGATCAGAAAACTGTGGTACATTTACACAATGGAATATCACTCAGCAGAAAGAAAGAACTACCCTTCTTAACAGCACAGATGCTGCTGGAGAGAATTACACTAATTGAAACAAGCCAGGTGGTGAAACACAAATACCGTATGATCTCACCTATAAGTAGAATGTAATCAACAAAACAAACAAATGAGTAAAATAGAACCAGAGACTTGGAAAAAGAACAAACTTAAAAAAAAGAGAACAAACTGACAGCAACCAGAGGGGTTAGCAGATGCGGATAACGGGGGAAAGAAGGGGAAGGGGCAAGCCAAGGAACATGAATAGAGGACTCGTGGGCAAGGAGAATGGGAGGAGGTGATTGACTATGGGAGAGGGGAGGATGGGGCAGGGAGAGCAATGGGGAAAAAGGGAGGACAACTGTAACTGAACAACAAAAAAAAAAAAAAGAGAAGAAAAAGGAAAAAGGAAACAAAAGTTCTTGTGATGAGAACTCAGGATTTACTCTCAACAATTTTGCTTTAGACAGCAGGTCCTCAAATAACATAATTTTGTTCAATGTTATTTCATTATGTCAATTAGATGCCCTAAGAACTTATCTCTTATTTATATCAATTAGACTATAGTAAAATTAGTTTTGTTATATGTCATTTTGCCACATTTCTAAGAACCTATCAATGATATTAAGTAAAGATACACTGTGTCACACAGCAGCATTAGCCATAGTCATTTTGTACGTTACTTCCCTAAGTACTTACTTATTTTAAATGGAATTTGCACCTTTTGATCACCTTTCTTCAATTCCCCATCACTCCAACCCTTCACTTCCAGTAACCACAAGTTTTTTCTGAGTTTTCTTTTGAAAGATTCCACATATACAGTAATTATCTTTCTCTGACTTATTTCACTTAGCATAATACCTTCAAAGTCCATCCATATTGTCACAAATGGTAGGGCTTCCTCATTTTTTAATGGCTGAAAACCTATTCTATTCTATTCTATTCTATTCTATTCTATTCTATTCTATTCTATTCTGTTCTTTTCTATTCTATTCTATTCTATTCTATTCATTTATATACCACAATTTCTTTATTCATGTATTCACTAATGGACACTAAAGTTGTTTCCATGTCATGGCTATTGTAAATAATGCTGCTGTGAACATGGAGATGGAGATATCTTTTGGAGATATCAGTTTTGTTTTCTTTGGATATATTTCCAGAAGTGGAATTGCTGGATCATATGATAGTTCCATTTTTTATTTTTTTGAGACTCCTCAATTCTGTTTTCCATAGTGACTGTACCAATTTATAATACCACCAAGAGTGCATAAGGATTTCCTATTTTTCACATCCACATAAGCATTTGTTATCTCTTATCTTTTTGGTCATGGCCGTGCTAATAGACTTGAGGTGACATCTCACTGTGGTTTTAATTTGCATTCCCCTAGTGCTCACTTTGGCAGCACATGGACTAATTTCCATTTTCCGAATGACTGGTAATATTGAGCATCTTTTCATGTACCTGTTGGCCTTTTATATATTTCCTTTGAAAATATGTATATTGAGGTCCTTTGCCCACTTTTTTCATTGGGTTAGTAGTTTCTTTTGCAACTGAATTGTATGTACTTTTTATATTTTGGATATTATCTCCTTATGAGATATATGGTTCACAAATATTTTTCACATTTTATAGGTTGCCATTTTACTTTGTTGATGATTTTTTTTTATTTTTGCTGTGCAGAAGCTTTTTAGTTTGATGTTATCCCATATGTTTATTTTTTAATTTGTTGTTGTGCTTTAGATGTCATCTAAAATATCATTACGAAGATCTATACCAAGGATCTTTATTACTCTTTTCTTCCAGGTGTTTTATGTTTTCAGGTTCATGTCTTATATTTAAGCCTTTAGTCCATCTTGAATTAATTTTTGCAATTGGTATAAAATATGGGTCTAGTTTTTTTTAAACATGTGAATATCTAATTATCTCAAAACCATTTATTAAAGAGACTGCCTTTTCTACATTGAGTGTCCTTGTTAACTATTGGTTGACCATATATTCTTGGGTTTATTTCTGGGGTCTCTATTCTGTTCTACTGTTCTATTTGTCTGTTTTTATCCAAGTACCATATATGGTGATGGCTGTGTCTTTTTGGTATAGTTTGAAATCAGGACATGTGATGCCTTACGCTTTGTATCTTTTTTCTATCAGGATTTCTTTGGTTATTTGGGTCTTTTGAAGTTTTATATGTTTTAGGAGTGGTTGCTTTTTTTGCTTCTGTAAAAAATGTCATTGGAAATTTTTAGAGATTTCATTTAGGGACTTTGGGTTGTATGGAAATTTTAACAGTATTAATCCTTCTAACTCATGAACATGATACACCTTTCTATTTATGTCCAAGAGTATTCTTTGATATTTTTCATTAATGTCTTACAGTTTTCAGAGTAAGGATCATTCACCTCCTTAGTTAAATTTATTCCTAAGTATTTTATTTTATTTTTGATACTATTAGAAATAGGATTGATTTCTTTATTTCCTTTAAAAAATGTTACTAGACTTCTGGTCAAGATGGAGGCATAGGTCAACATGCCTCGCCTCCATGCACACCTATAGCAAAAAAAATATATAACTGTACTACAAAACAAGTATCACCCAGAATTATCAGAATATTGAGCTGTGTAGAAGCCTGACAACCAAGGATTTAAAGAAACTACATTCATCCTAATGGGTATGAACGGTGGAGACATGGAGAGGTGTGGAGATCTGGAGTGGTGGAGAGAGGTGGGGAGATGGGAATGGGTCATCCCACATCCATGTGTAGTATATAAAAAACAGGAGGGATACCTCAAGAATGAGGGATCCTAGCCCTAGTCCAGACCACCCAGCCCAAGGTCCTGGCACCTAGAAGATAAGTCCTCATAACTTCTGGCTGTATAAACCAGTGGGGGTTGGGGCAGTGGAAGAAACTGCATCCTCTTAAAGGGCCCACAATGAACTTAGGACTCATGCAGACCCACTGCCTTTGGGATTCAGCTCCAGGGCAGCAGCTGGAAGGCCACCAGTGGTGTATGGGGAGAAAGTGAAGTGTGAGTGGGGACACAGCTTCCTTTGGGGCAAAACTCCAGAGGATAGGCAGTGACATTGTCCCCTTTGCAAGTCCTTTTCCACACAGAGCGACAGAGTGGTGACACAGGTTGCCCCACCCTGCTGATTACCTAAGGCTCTGCCCCATACTACTTAACAGATGTGCTAGAACAGAGAGTCAAAGCAGCTCTACCTAATGCACAGAAACAAACACAGGGAGGCTGCCAAAATGAGGAGACAAAGAAATACGGCACAAATGAAAGAACATAACAAAACTCCAGAAAAAGAGCTAAATGCAATGGAGATAAGCAACGTATCAGATCCGCAGTTCAAAACACTGGTTATCAGGATGCTCTAGGAACTCATTGGGTATTTCAATGTCATAAAAAAGGCCTAGGCAGATTTGAAGGTTGCATTAAGGGAAATAAAGAAAAATCTACAGGGAACCAGCAGTGGAGGGGATGAAACTGATAATCAAATCAATGCTTTGGAACACAAAAAGGGGAAAAAAAACATTCAGTCAGAAAAGCAGGGATAAAAAATAATTTTAAAAAACCCCACAAAGATAAGCTTAGGAACCTCTGGGACATCTTTAAATGTACCAACACCTGAATCTTAGGTGTGCCAAAGGAGAAGAGAAAGAGGAAGTAATTGAAAACTTATTTGAAAAAATAATGAAAGAAAACCTCCCTAATTTGGTGAAGGAAATAGACATACAAGTCCAGGAAACACAGAGCGTCCCAAACAAGTAGGACCCAAAGAGGGCCACATCATAATTGAAATGCCAAAAGTTAAAGAGAGACTCTTAAAAACTGCAAGAGAAAAGTAGGGAGTTACCTACAAAGGAATTTCCATAAGACTGTCAGCTGATTTCTCAAAAGACACTTTGTAGGCAAGAAGGGATTGGCAGGAAGTATTCAAAGAGATGAAAAGCAAGGACCTACAACTTACATTACTCTATCCAGCTAAACTATCATTTGCATCTGAAGTCAGATAAAGTGCTTCCTGAACAACGAAAACTAAAGGAGTTCATTACTACTAAGCCATTATATATGAAATTCTAAAGGGAATTATATATTTTTAAAAAATCAAATGATTAACATTTAAATAGCAATAAAATCACAACTATAATTGAATCCAAATAATGAACTAAGCAAACAAGCAGGACAGGAACCGAATCATAGATACGGAGATCATTTGGAAGATTATCATTTGGGAAGCAGAAGGGGGAAAATAGGAGAAAGGTGCTGGGATTAAGAAGCATGAATTGGTAGGTACAAAATAGACAGGAGGATGTTAACAGTATAAGTAATGGAGTACTCAACATACCTTATATGCATGACCCATGGACATGAATGAACTAAAGGGGGATTACTGGAGGGAATGGGGGTATCAGGTGGAGGGTGGCAAAGGAAGAAAAACTGGGACAACTGTAATAGCATAATCAATAAAATAAATTTAAAAAATAAAAATAAGAAATGTAACTAGTACATATAAATGCTGCTGATGTTTTACATTAATTTTGTATCTTGCAACTTTATTGAATTTATTGATTAGATCTAATATTTTTGGGTTGATTCTTTAGGATTTTTTATATATAAAATTATGTTACCTGTAAATAGAGACAATTTACTTCATTTTTTCTAATTCTGATATCTTTTATTTATTTTTCTTGCCCAATTGCTGTAGTCTGAAATTCCAAAACTATATTTAATGAGTGGTGAGGGTGGGCATCCATCTTTTGTTCCTAATCTTAGAGGTTAAAGCTTTCAACCTTTTACCATTGAATATGATGTTAGCTTATTATATATGGGCTTATCATAGATGGCCTTTGTTATGTTGAGATATGTTCCTTCTGTACTCTCATTTGTTAAGAGTTTTTGTTATCATGAATTTTGTCAAATGCTTTTCCTGTGTCTATTAACATGATCATATGATTCTTTTATATCATTCTGTTAATGTGACATATTAGATTGGTTGCTGTGTGTATGTTGAATCACTCTTGCATTCCAGGGATAAATCCCACTTGATCATGGTGAATATTCCTTTTAATGTGATGCTGAATTTAGTTTGCTCGTATTTTATTGAGAGTTTTTACATAGTTTTCTTTTCTTGTAATGTCTTTTTTATGATTTTGGTATTAAGATTATGCTGAGCTCATAAAATAAGTTTGGGAGTACTCCCTCCTCAGATTTGTTGGAAGTGTTTGAGAAAGATTAATGTTAATTTTTTTTAATATTTGGTAAAGTTTACAAGTGAAGCCATCTGGTCCTGGGCTTTTCTTCCTTGCAACATGTTTGATTATTGATTGAATCTCCTTAGTAATAATTGTTCTAGGATGATTTTTTATTCTTTCCTGATTCAGTCTTAGTATGTTACATGCTTTTAAGAATTTTTCTTTGTCCTCTAGATTGTCCAGTTTGTTGCCAGTTGGCTAAACCAAATTTAACCTTTAAAAATCCAGGGCCAGATAAAGGTCTTATCCAGAAGGAATACTTCAAAAATCAAGGTCTATTATGTTAGCTCACAAAACAACACAGGAAGTTAAAAAAGGCTACTAAAAAAGTAATCATACAAGTATCTTTTCTGACCACAATGGTATGAAACTAGAAATTAACAAAATCATAATAACTTCCTATGATTTCTGTGATATAGTTGTGTCTCCTTTTTTCTTTACAATTTGTTGATTTGGATTCTCATTTTGTTATTCTTGGTTAGTCTAACTAAGGGTTTGTCAATTTAGTTTATCTTTTCAAAGAACATACTCTTAGTTTGGTTAATCTTTTGTATTGTTTTTCTGTTCTCTGTTCCATTTGTATTTGGTCTAATCTTTATTATTTCTTTTCTTCGAATAACTTGGGACTTGGCTTTTTTCCCCAGTTCCTTAATGCATAGAATCATTTTGTTTAATTGGGATGATTTTTTTTTTTGCCTCATGATACAGGTATTTATTGCTATCAAATTCCCTCTTAGAACTGCTTTTACTTCATCCTTTAAGTTCTGGTATATTGTGTTTCCATTTTTGTCTGTCTCTAATAACTTTTTAATTTCTCCTTTAATTTCTTTTTTGATCCATTTTTACTTAGGAGAGTGCAGTTTAATTTGCATGGGGCATCGAAAAAGTTGTCTTATAAGATAACTTTACTATCATGCCTTCTTATATGAAAATACAGCCTCTTTTATTCAAGATACTTTCAAATTTGCAAGTTTGAAGTGAATGAATCTTAATATATTTATCTCAGCAGTTTGCAGGAAACATTTCTGGTCAGTCTTAATCCTACTCCAATTTGGTGCTTGCACCCTCACATATAACCATCCGTCTCTCCCCATTCCACCATATCATGCTTATTTCTGATATAGTATTTAGAAGATTATATCACACCATTCTGTTTAAATGTTTATCTTTCTGCAGAGACTGGAATCTCTCTGAAGGCAGGAATTATTACCTACCAACCTTTCTGTTTCCTCATCCAGTATACAATAGTTATTTGGTGAGTATTTGTTGTTGAATACAGGGTCCGGCAGAAGTAAGGTCTGCCTGAGTGTGGCTGGTAAGGTAGTGACATGGGTGTAATAATTTATAGTTTTAATTTGAACATTTCACCTCAAATGTCATATGGTGTGCTTGAGTGTCATATTGCTATGTTACAGAATTATATGCTTATGATTTTGTAAAAAAGATTTTGTAATAAAAAAGGAGGGTTATTTGTGCCAGACCTAGTATAATGAGGTCAATCTGTGATGTGAACTAGCAATACAGTCATCCTATTTTAAATTTTGTTTCCAAAATTAATTGATTAAATTGATGATACGAATCTTATTTAATATGTTAATGACATAAAATAACTTAGTTTTAGATGAGACAGGAGAATTTACTGATGTCCATGAGCATAATATAAAGTTTTTTAAAAACCATTTTTGGTTTCATGACAAAATGGAATCATTATAGTTGTAAATCTTAGTGTTTAGGCTGGCTAATATTAAACTTAATGTTCTCTCAAAAATCTGTTCATGTTTTTAGGTGAAGGCAAATGTACTACAGCACATTTAAGGACAAATCAATAAATCTTATTTTAGGGAAGAATGGGTGATGTATTTATATTTATATTTCAACTAGTGTTTTTGGACTTTGTTTTTCATACTTCCTATCACCGCAGGCTGGGAAGACCTAACACATCAACAATGGGCCACTCATGGTGTAATCTAACAGACCCTGCTGCTTCCTTTAAGAGTGTCATAATTTTTTTATATGCGTAACTAAAATAATAACAGACTTCAATTCAATTAAACTCAACATTCATTAACAGGCACCTACATTGTAGACACCAAGTTTATGATTTCACATGTGATTGAATCATACTACCTCAGATGTTGAAGCTATCGTTAAGATACTCAGAGATACTTAATGATATCATTATCATCAAAATACTCAGAGCTTAATGGGGACGAAAAACATGTCTGTACCAATCTGAGTTGCTTTACTTGAATTACTTTACTTGAATTACTATATTAATTATTTTCTTCTGTACTATTTTACTTCTGATGCGGCATTACCTCTCTCTTTTGTTTTTCTTCCCCCTTTTCTCTCCAGCTTGGCTTCTCATTGTATATTTCTTTGTCTTCTTTAGGGGCATTCACACATACAAATTCATGTCTTTTTTAAATAAGATGTATAATATTAAATTATGCAGATAATCACACAATTTCAATCAGGCCCTTATTTTGCATTTGGAATAAGGAAAGTGGTTAAGCTGGCTGCTGCCCGAGTTAGCACGTGATGGACTGTGTGCTTACCCACTACCTTCAGGGTTTACTGCTGCCCTCCCAGCTATGGATCGATTTAAAAGTGATCACGGTTGTAATTGATGTGATTCTGAATTTTTTTCTAGGAAACCACTCAAGAATCTAGGAGGCTTGTCCTAAAAATATGGTTATAAGAAAATAAACTTGTTACTTAAAGGCCGTTTTCATGTTTGTAGAGATACTCTGCAGGGTTTTTAGAGCTTATCATCCATTACGTTTAGCACAGCAGGGGCACGGCACAGTGCATTCTGGATCCAGTTCTTCAGAATGAGCAAGGGTGGCACGGGAAGGGCAAAGGCCTTATTTAGTAGTATGAAATGTTTATATGAAGGAAAATTTTGGGAGTCTTTTCCCACACCAGAAAATTAAAGAAGTAACCAATTTTAAAAAGAAGGAAAATAACAAGCAAAATAGAACTACGGGCATGGAAACATGGAACAGACTGAAAGTGACCAGAGGGGATGGCAGAGGGGTATAATGGTGGAAAGAAGGGGAAGGAACTAGACAAAGAACATGTATGAGTGACTCACGGGCATGGGCAACAGTGTGGGGATTGACTGTGGGAGAGGGGGATGGGCTGGGCAGAGGAGAACAAAGAGGGGAAAATTGGGACAACTGTAATAGAATAACAATAAAAATGATTTAATTAGAAAAATAAACTTGAGTACCCCCCCAAAAATAAAGAAATCATAAATAAAAAATATTGTAGCAAGGGGGAACTTCTCTTGATGAAATACTGAATGGAGAGTAAAAAATATGAAATAGAATTTGATGTTAGAAGGTGAATCTTTATGGTTATTGTACTTAATGATAAAAATATGTATTTTTCTAGAAGAGTACAAAGAAAATTCTTTCCCTGAATAATAGAACTTTAGAGTGGGGAAGAGATCTAAGTTATTTTTTATTTCCAACATTCATATTATATACAAGTGGAAACTGAGACTCTGTCAGCTCACTGACCAATTGTAGAATCATGGAATTTGAAGAGCTCAAAGGTCCTGGAAGATTGCTTAATCTAACCGCCTTCCCAAGAGGCTTAAATCAGTTCATAACGGAGGACTAGAATTTGATACTTGAGAGGACACTGAACGGCTTCTTTGCTGTCCTTTGATCTGATGTGTGGAAACTTTCCATGACATCATTCTTAAGAGATTATCAAATTGCAGTTTAACAGTTCTTATTTGTGATAGTTGTTTTATAAAGTCACCTTGAACACTGAATTAGTGGATACTGAATCATTGCCCCTTGGGGAAATACATGATTAGGTTCCTGCCAACCTCTGGTCATAACGTTGTCAACCTATTAATACATAACTGAATTTTATGTGTGTTTCTGTTTAAAGACACATTATTTAATATGTATTATTGATTCTTAACATTGAAATCATGGCCAAAAGAACTATAACTCATGCCTCAAGGAAGTTTATTTAATAAGTGTATTTTATTGTAAGACACATCATGGCCTTCTTGGGCTTAGGAGCACTTAGACAGCACTTCAGCACTGCGCTTGGGACCCATTTTAAATAGCAAAATTGCCAAGAAGAAACACAAAAATACAAAAAATATGGCACTAAAGGCATTGCAAGCAGAATACCTGTTTACAGTATGAGACGTCACGCCAGTCGAGAACGTGTGTGGGAGATGACTAAAAGTTTTTGCAGCGCTGTGCGTGAGCACGTCCATGAGTGGCCATGACGGTGAAAGCACCACAAATAAATGTAACGAGTAGGTTCAGTCACAAATACAGAATCTATGAATAGTGACTTGTACTTTCAGTGGCAGGAAATAAACTGAACTGAAGTGACTACTCAAGTCCACCTTTCATTATCTCCAGCCTCCTATTAAGTCTATCCCTGGCTTCTCTACATGAATAGAAAAAAAGTCTGGAGCTACATAAATAAGTTTAACACTATCTCTTGTAAGTCATTCAAATATTTTCAGTGAGCTACCCCCAATCTCATGTTTTAAGGTATTTCCACCATTTATTCAACTGTGTGCCTCAGCCACAATGAGGTTTATAATATCCTCATGTGCTTAATGGAACCGTAGGAAACCACTGACCCTGGGTAGAACTACTGCCCTGAACGCCCTTCCCTACCCCAACTCATGTAACCTCACTCCTTGTAGCAAACTTCCACATAGCAATTACCCAATAAATATAAAGAAAACCTCAACTTACAGAGAATTAGATACTTCATTAATTTCGTCAGCAGAACCAGGCCTTGAATCTCTGTCTCTTAAATCCTACTTATGTGTACTTGCTACTACATCATGCTACCATCAAAAATGGTTCAGTAAAATAACATTTGGTTCCTAGTTGAAATTTAAGAATAACCTCAAAAGTTTAGCCCATCACAAACATGTTACTTGTAAAGGAGGAATCTTTATGGTTCTGGTACTGAATTACAAAATGTGTATTTTTCCTTTAATCTAAAATTTAGTGTTAGATCAAACAAAATGAAACTCCCTTTTCTTTTTCTTTCTTTTTTCTTTTCTTTTTTCTTTTTTAATATCAGAAGGACTATAACTTGAGAGTGGAGAGGATTAACCATAGTAGTCCAGATACTATGATTAGGTCCCAAATACTATGATTGTGTCCCAAAATGTTGTCATTCACAGGGTTTAAGTTACTACTTTTTTGAGTTTTTTGAGTTTTTTGAGTTGGCAGCATTTAAAAATCAAGCAATTTCATATAAAGCTCTGGATTTCTGGCTTCTCTTGAAAAAAGCAGGTGGCTACATAGGGCTTACTTTTCTGTAATGGACTACTTGGTGGAGCTGTGTGGTAGATGTCCCTTTTAGAAAAAGGATGTGTACTTTTTCTGATTTGCCATAGCCTCCAATTCTTTGTATCGTCTCCCCACCTCTGAGGTTCTTCCTGTCTCATTCCTTCATTAACTTTGTGTCTCCTATTTTACCAGCTAAAAGAATTGGAGTTTTTCGTATCATAGTACTTTAAAATATTCCTGTCTATGCAGCATATCATAGTATTAAAATGTGTAATATAGGGCTTGGAGAGTCAAGTCCAGCTGTGTGGTTGTGCCCATGTCTCTGGGAACTGGATTGGACTCTTTTCCTCTCTAGCTTTTTCGGGTCTGATGCATCTGGCATTGTGGGGTGTGTGGAGTAAAGGTAGGAGCTATTTATTCTTGGAAATATTCTAGACTGTTGAGTCATCCTTCCCCTGAGAGAAACTGAGGCTTGTTCCCCTTGTGTACCCAAACTGGCTTCTAGGAGTCTCTGAGGCCTAGTGCGCCCTCTCTCATATCCTACAGTAGAGCATCACGCTTGTCCCAAAATTCCCTGGTAGTGTTTCTGGAATTCCTGCTTTTAAAGGTTGTGGCTGGAAAACTCATGATAATTGCTCTTGGACCCCAGCTGCTATGCTGTGAGGAAGCCTGGGCGACCCTATGAAGAGGCTCATCTGGAGAGAAGCAGCACACAGCACCAGCTGAAAGGCCTGTGAGTGAGGCATCTTGGAAGTGGATCCTCCAGCCCCAGCTGATGCTGTGTGAGAGCAGAGCTGAGCTGTCCCTGCCAAACTCTGCCCATTTTGCAGATTCATGGGCAAACTACATGATTGCTATTGTTTTAAGTCGTTAACTTTTGGAATGGTTTATTTGCAGTGATAGATAACTAATGCATCCCCTCCCTCCCCAAACTGGGGGCCCTAGATTTGGAAGGCAAGGAAGTGGGTCAGCTCTTAATTCCCTGGAGCTAAGACCTTGATTGGCAGTTACTCTTTCAACAAGCATTTATTGAGTGACCAGCAAGTACTAAACACTATACCAGGGGCTGAGGAGTTAGCATTCAGAGGCGGATTTAACGGTGGGCACGTCAGACGCGCGCCCTGAGTTCTGACTTCTGAAGGGCCCTGCAAAACCTCAACTTTACACTTTTTTCTAATGACACCAAGTTTGGTTTCATATGTGCAATTTTAATTACGTACAAGTTTACAATCGGCTGTAAAACCTGATAATATGTTTAAATATTTTCTTCTGCGCCTGGGGCCTCAACCGACCTTAATCCACCTCTAATTTAGCAATGAGTAAGACAGACCCACCCTGCCTGGTGGGCACAGTAATGAGAGTAGGGAGGAGGGCAACTGTCTTCCCGGAGGCTGTTTCTAAGCCGAGACCTGACTCAGGGAAAGGAGTTGGCGGTGCAGCGTAACAGGTAACGGACAGATGGGGGCATTGTGTGCTAGTTCTGGGTAAGGTTGCCAGATTTGGCAAATAAAAAAATAAAAATTTAATCCCCAGATAAATTTGAACTTCAAGTAAACAATGACTACTTTTTCAATACATACATCTGTCCCATGCAATATTGGAGACATACTACTGGGTTTGTCAAAAAGTCCATTATTTAGTTTTTTCCATAAAAGACACATTTTTTCATTTTCACCAATGACTTTATTGATTTGGATATTTTGTGTATGTTGGTTTTCGCCTGCGTGGTATAACATTCATTGTTCTCAATTAATGTCTCGATTTGGTCACTATGAACTTCAGCTGGCCTACGCAACCATGGAGCAGTGAGAAATCTCCAGCATGAAACTTCACAAATGACTTTTGACATGTTTGATGAGTCACAGCACCTTCTCCAAACACTGCACGAATCTTTTCTGTGTATGTGTTTCAGTTGCGTTTTTACCTTTCTTGGAATAATAAAGCATAATATGCCAAAATGTTGCATGTTTTCTTCCATCTTCAATATTAAAATGGCTGCACAAAAATTCACCAATTTTAATAAGCTTTTTTAAATGCACACTGGTATGACAGCTGTCATAATACAATCTAACAAAATTGTTTTGAATGAAGTTAAAGACAACTAAGTGCCACTAGAGCCATCTTATGGAAAAAAAACCCAGTAGAAAGTTATTCATTGTTTATCTGAAATTTGAGTTTAATGGGCATCCTGCATTTTATCTGGCAACCCTAATGCTGTGGCAAAAACAAGGAGAGAAAAAAATTTTGATTTCAAGGAGCAGTCCAGGAAGCTGGATGCAGCACGGTGAAAACAGGGCATGGCAGGAGAGGTAAAGGTGAACAGGAGCAAGGCCATGAAAGGGCAGCTTGCCAGGGTTCATTTTGAATTTCGCCCTGAAGCAATGGGGAGCTCTGGAAGGATGTAGGGCAGGGGAGTGGCACAATCATATTGGTGTTTCAGAATGATGTTTCAGGCTACCACATGGAGGGGAGTGCAGAGCCTCTGGGCAGGGACCAGGGGAAGGAGTTCCTGCCCCCACAATGTTTATACTCAGCACTGCAACCACAAGGCCATGAGAACACTGGTGGACTAATTCCCACTTTACAGTTTATTTCCCTACAATATACCATATTTTGTCATGTAGAATGTGCACCCACATTTTTGTGCAAATTATACATGGGATTATTATACTCGTTATTACACCCATGGGATGTAATCATTATACCCATGCACATTCTTATTTTTCCTCAAAAATTTGGGCAAAAATATATGCATTAATACATGGTGAAACATAGTAAGTGTTTCAAGCTATAAATTTCCCCCTATTGATTGCTTAAGTATAACCCATAAGTTTTCATGTTTCATTTTTATCATTCCATTCAGAATATTTTCTAATTTCCCTTGAAATGTCTCCTTTGACCTATGGATTCTTTCAATGTGTTTTATAATTTCCAAGTATTTGAGGTTTTTTGGTATATCTTACTGTTATTTATTTTAATTTCCTTCAATTGTGGTCAGAGGACATGTACTCTATACGTTCTTGAAATTTTCTTAAATTGTTTGATGGGTAAACATGTGGCCTACCATGGCGAAGGTGTTACCGAACAAAGTGGGATTTGGCCCCTTGCCATCGTCCACGAGCATCACACAATAATTGGTGGGGAAGGAAAAAGGTTTTTATTGAAAGGCTGCCCAATCTGGGGGAGTGAGAACTCCCTAGCTCCAAGTTACTCTCTTCTGCAAAATGCAGAAAGAAGCCAGCTACCTCCATTACCCTGCTGCACCCTGCTGCATTCTTATCTATGCTCCTGGGGCCCAAGGTTATTATGCAAGTGAGTCCATCTCTCCAGCTCCAGGCTTTCTCTTTCTCTCTCTCTGGAGTGTACATTTGTTGGGTTGGCGAGTCCATTGCCTCACCACAGCTTCCTCCCTTTCTCAGGTCTGGGGTGAGGGGGAGAGGCACTGCCAGATCACTGCAGATGGTCATGCAAGGGGCTCCGTCCGTGAGGACCCAGTGTCCAAGGTTGCTTGTACCCCGAGTGCTGGCAAATGTTGCCGGCCTGCAAGCCTCTGCGCTGCTCTCAGAGAGCATGGGAGTGGTCCAGGACTTGTGTTGTGCGGCAAAGCATCCCATTAGCTGCAGTCAGTGAGGCGGGTGTCACGTGTGAGCCTGCTCCCCACTGGGTAAGCAAGGGCAAGGCACGAGCCATAACAGCGGCCGTTAGTCCACTGGGTCCAGTGAAGGCTCCGGCTCCCCGCCCCGACCAGGCCAGTGAGGGGAACGCTAAAAAGGGCTGAGACTCTGTGCCCTGTCTTTAAATCTTATGCTCTAAACTCCATCATTCTTTGGGAATGTCCAGCGTGCCAGCCAATCTAGGCTAACGTCCATCACATGTATCAGCCCTCACAGCGTCTCTGCCCCTCCTCCTGCCACCATGATCTGGAAGCCAATAGGAGGGTCTTTTCCTCTGTCCTAACAATTCACTAGCCTGGCGCATACTCTGTGCAAACTTCCTTCTGCTGTGTCACATCCCGGGGCTTGGTTGCCAGGGCAATGCACGCTGGCGCGCCCTCTAGCTTCTTCTCTGTTGCCGCAGGCAGCCTCCACGCATAGCCCCTCCCTCCCTTCTCCTGGGACGGCAGGTTCTTACCCAGCCCTGGGTATCTTCACTCCTCTCTGTCCAGCGATCTGGCCAGATGCCCTCTTCTCACAAGGGTGCCAGTGTTTGCTGAAAAAGAATGTGAGTGCTACAAGCTATTCAGTTTAGTGTTCTATAAATGCCAGTTACATAAGGATACTACACAATTTTATTCTGTCTGTATTTCCTCATTTTTTAGCTCTTCTATGGGTGGGGATGTGGTGTAAAAATCTTCATGATTATTATAGATTAGTTTTGTTTTTTTTTTGTTAATTCATCATCTATCTTGTTGCTTCGTTGTACATACACATGTATAATAATTGACTTCTCTGTGCAGGGATCCATTATCCGTACCGATTTCCCTCTGTAGCTTGGAAAGCACCCGTTCTCTTCGAGTGTGCCTTCTCTGATGTTAGTAGAGTCACTGCAGCTGTCTTATACCCACCGTTGGCTTGGTGTATCTTTATCCATCTGTCATTTATGTCCTTATATTTTCAGTGAGTGTAATTATAGACAGCATATGGTTGGGCCTTGACTATTCACTTGAGAATCTCTGCCCTTTACCTGGCATTTTAGTATATTTACATCTAATTATTACACAAATTATTGATGGTTGATTTAGATTTATGATTTTGCCATTTGCTTTCTATCCTGTTTTTGTAATTCTGTTCTTATCTGGGTTTTGGAGGAAAAATACAACATTTTGACATAAAAATTTGTAATATAAATTTGGTATTGTATTTGGGAATCCTAATGCATATTATAGATTAAACATAGTATTAATAACATTAAGTTGGAAAGAAAGCCCTAATTAAATTTACACATTATTAATGAAAGTTACTCTCCTTTGTGCTTCCTATTCTTGGCAGCTATTGTGTTCATCATTGCCAGTTTCTTCCCTGTAGGTGAGCATTTGGAGGCAAGCTTCCACACCCACCACCACCTCGGTTGTGTCATAAGAGAAACACTGAAATCATTTTTCCTATTCAAAGCCATGCCTTCTAGCCACTGTGCGCAATGCTCAAGGCTTCGCTTAGCTTGGGAGTATTAAATCCAGAGTCTAAAAGTCATTGCTCCTTTGTTTCTTATTCACTATCTTGGAAGCATAGCCTTTGTCCAGCCGCAGGGAAAAGCCTTCGGATCACGGCTTGTGACTCAATGAAACAGTGAGTAGAAGAGAAAGATCTGGATCTACAACCACAGTGGTAGCAGCAGCAGCAGCAGCAGCAGCAACACAAGCTTGTCATTCCCTTTTTTGCCCTTTAATATTGATTAAATGAGAGGGTGGAACGGCTTTCCTGGCCTCCGTAATTGTATTATGTGAGAACTTTAGGAAAGTTTTCCATTCTAAGACAGATCTGATGCTCATGTAGTTATAATTTTATGTTTCCCCAAATGTTACAGTAGGGGCATAAGCATTCCTTATGATATAACCCATAACCTTATCTTCTCTGGGCCAGATATTCACAACCTAGGTTTTGAAATGTACATATATGAGTCTTGTTTATTGCAAGTTCAAACTTCTGCCCTGTGAATGGGTTGTAAGGATGAGTTTTGTGGTTGCACTTTAGAAATGTGTGGTGATACGTGTTCAATAACTTTGTGATGTAACAATTGCAAGTAAGTCATGTTGGTTCATGGATATTAGCCCTTTACACAAAATGACCATTAAATACATTATTGAGATGTCAAAGACCCTTTTATTTTCTTTGTGTCACATGTGTCATAATGGCTTTTTGTTATGGAAGAATGGTAACTATAACATTTCACCAGATTGGAGTATAGATTGTTACTCACCCTTTTGCTTTTAAATGTTTGTTTTTCAAGTGAATGATTGCTTTCTCTCTGGCCTCATCTAGTACCATGTAGAATTGTTTTTCTTGCAGCTATTCTCAAATATAAAATTCAGTGCCCATCATGTATGTTCTAAATCACACATAAACACAGAATGATTTTTGTGTTATTCTATAGTTAGAACTTATTATTGAACTAAAGTAATCACACATATCTAATTGTACTATCCCTTGGGTCACTCTGTTAGGAACAGTGGTCATCAGTCTTTTTTCTTTGACCTCACCTGTGTCAGTCAACTTTCGCCATTGTACTGTAATAGCATCCAGCCTCACCGTCACAATTACAGTGGTTTATAACCACAAAGCTTTGTTGTGTGCTTATGTTACATGTTAATTGTGAGTCTTCATTACTTATACCTCAGTTTCACAATGTTTTTTAATTAATATATTTTTAAAAATTTTATTTTTCAATTATAGTTGAATGCAATGTTATATTAGTTTCAAGTGTACCACATGGTGTTTAGACATTTATAAAATTTCTGAAGTGATTATCCTGACTAATCTCACACTCGTCTGACACCATACATAGTTATTACAATATTATTGATTATATTCCCTATTCTGTACTTTACATCTCCCTGGCCCTTCTGAAACTACCAATTTGTACTTCTTAATCCCTTCATATTTTTTAACCCATCACTTCAACCCCTTTCCTTCAAGAGCTGTCAGAATGTTCTGTGTATCCATGAGTCTATTTCTCTTCTGCTTGTTTATTTTGTTTTTTAGATTCCACATTTCAGTGGAATCATATGCATTTATCTTTCTTTGTCTTATTTTACTCAGCACAATACCCTCTAGGTCCATCCATGATGTCACAGATGACAAGATTTCATTCTTTTTTTTTTTATGGCTGAGTCATATTTCATTGTAAATATACACCACTTCTTTTTTTTCCCATTCATCTGTTGATGGACACTTAGGTTGCTTCTATACCTTGGCTGTTGTAAGTAATGCTGCAAATAAGTGTGGCTGTATATATCTTTAAAAAATTTTATTGATTTTAAAGAGAAAGAGAGGAAGAGGTGCGAGAGACAGAGAGAGACAGAGAGACAGAGATAGAAAGAAAGAGGGGGATGTAGGGAGAGGGGGTGGGGAGAGAAATAGACAGACAGACAGACAGACATCAATTTATTGTTCCACATATTTATGCGCTCATTGGTTGCTTCTCGTATGGACCCTAACTGGAGATCAAACCCTCAACCTTGGTGTATCAGGATGACGCTCTTAAGTAACTGAAGTACCTGGTCAGTGCCCTGCGTATGTCTTTTCAATTTATGTTTTGGGTTTCTTTGGATAAATTTCCAGAAGTGGAATTTCTGGGCCCTCTGTTTTCTCTTATTATAGACTTTAAGGCCTTTTTTGTTGGGTGTAAATATTGCTACCGCAGCTTTTAAAAAACTTTTGTTTTCATGAAATATCTTTTCCCATCCCTTTACTTTCAGTCCCTGTGTGCCTTTCAGTCTCAGTGAGTCTCTTGTACACAGCATAAGTAAGGGCCTTGTTTTGTTATCTGCTCGGCCACTATATGGTTTTTGATTGGAGCATTTAATCCATTTATGTTTAAAATAATTTTTGTTAGATATATAGTTATTGCCATTTTATAATTCATGTTTTTTATCTTCTTTCTCTTATTAAAGAAGGCTCTTTGACATTTCTTATAATACTAGTTTGGTGATGATGAACACCTTTAGCTTTTTCTTTTCTGCGAAGTTCTTTATCTGTCCTTCAATTCTAAATGATAGCTTTACTGGGTAATCTTGGTTATAGTTCCTTGCTTTTTATCACTTTGAATATTTTGTGCCAATCCCTTCTGACCTGTAAAGTTTCTGTCTGAGAAATCACCTACAAGGGGAGTTACCTTGTAGGTAACTTAACTGCTTTTTTCTTACTACTTTTAAGATTCATTCTTTGTCTTTAACCTTTGGCATTTTAATTATGATGTGTCTTGTTTGGGACTCTTGATTCCTGGATTTGTATGTCTGTTTCCCTCAGTAGGTTAGGGAAATTTTCTATTATTTTTTCAATCAGGTTTTCAATTTCTTGCTCTCTTTGTTCTCCTTCTGGCACCCTCATAATGCAAATACTGGCTAGTATGCTTGAAGTTGTCCCAAATGCTCCTTCCACTATCTTCATTTAAATTTTTTTTTTCTCTTTCAATTGGGTGTCTTTTGCTTTCTTATCTTTCAAATCACTGATTTGGTCCTCTGCCTTATATACTCTACTGTTGATTTTCTGTAATGTATACTTAATTTCAGTTATTGTATTCTTCATTTCTGACTTGTTCTTTTTTGTTTTCTGTGTCCAATTTTATGTTTCCTATCTCTCTGCTGAAGTTTTTTTTAATTAAGCTTATCTACTTTTCTTCAAAGTTCATTGAGTGTTTTAGAATCAGTGTTTTGGATACTGCATCTTGCAGATTTTTTTGAACCTTTTTCTGTTCTTTCATTTGACACATGCTTCTTTTTCTCCTCATTTTGGCTGCTTCCCTGTATTTGTTTCTGTGTATTAGGTAGAGCTGCTGTTTCCCCCAGGCTTGGTAGATTGGCCTTATGTAGCTGCTGTTCTATAGGGCCCAGTGGCACAGTCTCCCCAGTCACTCAAGCTGGGCTGTGTGCACCCTCCTATTATAGTTGAACTTTAATAGCTGTTGGCATGTCATTGGGAGGGATTTACCTCCAGGCCTACAGTTGCAAGGACTGGCTGAAACTACAACAGAGGAACTGCTGTACAGGGGCCCATGCCATGGAGCAGGACTAGCTTCATTGGGACTATGGTGCCTACCTTCTAGAGGTGGTTGGGGATGATCTGGTGTGGTTTGAAATGTACCACTGGGTGTGCTGGCTCTGGGGCCTCCTTGGAGGTGAAGGTCAACTTCAGCTACCTCCTGCTCTCTGCCAATGGCCTGGCATGAGCTACAGAGTGGTCTGAAGGTGGCTGCTACTGGTGCTGGGCTTAGAGGTACATGGGAAAGGCCAAGCTTCGAACTCAGGCTAGCTGCTGCTAGTGCCAGGCCTGTGCTACTTAGCAAGAGGTACAACGTATGCTGAGAAGAGATACTGCTTATTTGGGGTTTGTGAACCTTTGAGGGATTTTAAGAAAGTTTTCAGCATGAGCCAAGGTAGGCCATTTGTATGGAGGAACCACCTGAAATGCTTGGGTGGACTTGCAAGCTGGATGGGCAAGGTCTCAGAGAATTATCATGGTGAAGTGAAGAGAGTTAGCAAAGTTGATGGAGACTCAGATATGACAACTGCCTGTGAGCTCTGTGGGCAAGGGGTTCAGCAAAGGAACAATGGCCTCTGCCAGCACTCTGTCTTGGAGAAAGCTGCCCCTCCAGCTCTTGCCCTGATGCCAGACACTTCAGTTCCTCCTTTATGTCTCCGGTACCTCTCGAACTGCTGGCCCAGAGCTGGAGCTCGGTGGAAGTGAATCTGAGTAAGTTCATGTATGGGCCCTTTAAGAGGAACTGGGACTGCAGAAATCCTTCATCTTACTCAGTCGTAATCCCCACTGGTTTTTACAGCCATAAGTTATGGGAACTTCTCTTTCTGGCACTACAAACTTGGGCTGGGTTGCCTGGTGTGGGGCAGGGGCTCCTTCTCAGTGGAGACCTCCACAGCTGAGATATTGCTCCCCATTTTTAACCAGTACAGGTGGGTGTGGGACCAATCTCGGCATGGCTTTTTATGTATGTCCTTGTTATAAAACTTCTATTCAGCTAGATTTCAGGTGGTTCTCAAAGATGGTTCTTTAATTTAGTTGTAATTTTGATGTGGTTGTGTGAAGATGTGAGCACAGCATTTACCTGCACTACCATTGTGACTGGAAGTTGCTTCCATCTCATGATATTTTTACCCTGGGAACTAAGGTGACAAAACAGCCCCTCTGTGGAGCACTGCTGGGCTTGTGACAGAAAGAAGAGAGTTGCATAATTTACTGTCCAAGCAAGTCAGAAGACCAAGCCTGACATAAACAGGACAAAGAAAAACAACTGTTCCACAGAAAGAATCATAAAATATTTGAAAATAATAATAAACTCTGTCATAGACCACTATGTGATCACAAAAATTCATTTATCTCTCTTGTGCATCCAAAATATAGGAAATGTTAGCATTCTCTTATAACAGAAACAACTTAAAAGTCCTATGCAATCAGGCCTACAGTCCAGAATTGTATGAGTCTTCACATCATGTCTAGATGTGCTCTTTCTTGAACTGGAGGCTTATTAAAATAGAAAATCAAAAAAAATAAGTCACTCTTCAGTCCCCCATATTCTACATATTTAATTAAGAATAGGGATTGGAAAACCATGACAAATATTCCAGTTTGAAGAAGAAATGAATAGGAGACACAAGAAATCATTGATCACAGTAATTCTGAAATCACAATGGGATGTGTTGTGAGGGCCTCTAACATGAAGTGGGAAATAGTTTCAATTAGTCCCCAGCCCATTGCTCTACGTGACTCTTGGAACTGTAGGCTCCAGCATGTTGGATGTTCTTCCATTTCCATTTATGTATTTTTGTCCTTTCTAAAGAAGTAATTGGAGAGTACACTGTACTTGAAGACTGAGCAGCTTTCTCAATGTGCTTCCTGCTCATTGAAATCAAAGGGACATTTTTATTTTCAAATAGTCATAGTGTCTCTTAGTCTAGACTAATGACTCTGTTGATACTATAACTGTCTTAAGAACTGAGTCAGTTTTTTATTAATTTGATTGATAAAATCAATATTAATCAATAGCTATGACTACAATTCCTTTGAGACATGCCTGTCTTTCTAAACTTAGTTATGTCTACAGTATTAGCTTCCTATTGCCACTATAATGAATTACTACAAATTTAGGGTTAAAAATATCCTCCATAATGGTTAACAGTAGTCTTAGAACAATACAGATTTATTATTGTACAGTTCTAGGGGTCAGAAGTCCAAAATGAGTCTCACTGGGCTAAAATGAAGTTGTCGGCAGGGCAATTTTCCATTTGGAGACTCCAGGGGAACATGTTTCCTACATTTTCCAGCCTTTGGAGGCTCCTCACACTCCTTGGCTTGTGGCCCCTTTCATTTTCAAACAGCATTTGCACCACTGCTTCCCTCATCACATTTCTTTCTCTGACTCATTCCTGCCTCCTTCTTTTACTTATAAGGATATTTGTGATTACATTGAATAATCTCCCCACATTGCCAAATGAGGTAATATATGTTCACTTGAAATTAGGAAGGGCATGGGCATCTTTGGGGGGATGTTATTCTGTTTATACCAGGTACTGTGTAGTTGTCAGATGTTCATGGGAAGCTATACCTTTAGTGTCTTATCCTTAACCATTTTGTAAAACTGAAAACATCTGTTCACTATCTTAATTAAGCCATAGGTCTTTTTTTGTTTTTGTTTTTGTTTTTTGCAAAAACATCATTTAATTTGCTCTTTTAAATGAAGGTTAAATTTAATCAGCCTTTGTTTTTATGTTTTTTATTTACCAGTTAGAAATAAAGACAAGTTGCATTTTCTACTTTTGTAATGCCTAAAGTTTTGAGACTCCCTAACACGTTTGCCCCAATTCTCTTGCGTATTGGCTAATTATTTTATGTGCTCATCCCTTTCTTATAGCACCTTGCCAAAACAAAACAAAACAAAACAATAGCCAGTAGCAACCAATTTAACTGAGGTTGGCAATCCTTTTTTTTCCACTTACTTGTTTGAAGTCACAAGGTGATCAGGTATATCATCTGCCCTTCAGCTTATTGAAGGAGATAGTTTTACCAAATATTTCTGCTGCATAACATAAGGTTGTTTTCTTCCTCTAATAAAATTTTTTTCTTGCTGGAAGTCTTGAGTTTTGGCACCGCATATTTTTAGGGTCCTGTTCTGGCTGCACTCTATTCCTTGTAACAATTTCTGCATCTGATTAGCTTAGACCAAAATACAGTATCAAAGAATTTGGAAATCTCAGTGGCTGTAACAAAGAGTTCTCACTTATGGTACATATATATCATATTATTATGACTGCATAGCTATATCTTTTCACTAAAGATACTGGTTGATGAAAAAATCCCATCTGGGGTAACGCTGGGGGTGGTGGCAGCAGGAATCACTCAAAGGACCCTCACACCTCGGCTGAGAGGTAGCTTGTGCCAATTCCAATGACATTTTATTGACCAAAGAAAGTGACAAGGCCAGGCCTATATTAAGCATTAATGAATCTGAATCAAGGTCCTTTCCCTTATTAACTCTGTGACTCTGGACAGTTATCCTAACTTTTCGGAGATTCTGGTTCCTTATATTTGAAATGGGGTTAAGAATTTCTGCCTTGGAGTTGAGTTAACATGACATTGTATATTCTGTCATTACTAGTATAGCGTAAGGTTCTGAAATATATGACCCCCAAAACTGAGCAATGTGGATCTTACTTAGGGTAGACTTCTTAAATTTTTAATGGCAAAGAGGAATTAAGATTGATTACAAAGAGGAGAGGAGGCCTTCAGGTGGGAAGAAAGCATTTGTAATGACACGAGGCGTTAGAACAAATAAATTCTGTACAGCACAGCCTTCTCAGAGAAATTTTTAAAGGACTAGAGAGAGGAAGCTGGGGAGGGACAGAGAATTGTGTTTGCTTAGATGGACTTAGAAGGTGATAAGCGTTTAATATCTACATTTCTTTGTATTGTCCTGAGAGTAAGTGTAGTATTTCTGGGGCAGAGTCAGATTAATTATTACTTAATTGGGCCTATTCTCCATGCTTCGGTTCCCTTTTATAAGGTGATGAGACAAGGACCAGATACCATCCTATACCTACCGAGAATCGTACGCTAGGTGAGGAAACCTAAAATTCAGAACCTGGGGCTTAGAAAGAAGAGGAGCAGCTGTCCTTCTAACCTCCTGGTAGATGGAGAGAAATCATCGCCCCCGAGTGTATACAGATGCTCCCTAACGGGGAACCTGTGTTTTTGTCCTTCGGAATGTAAACATATATCTTGTGGGAAGAAAAGCTAGTATTTGTGACATTTCAATCCAGGAAATCTGAAGAATTCTATCTTCAGAGATAATAAACAAATAACAAGTAACTTCTAAGAGGTAAATCTGTCTTGGAGTTCTCACAATCAATTTAGCTATAATTTAGCTTTGATTTTTAGCCCAGGTAAGTTTCAGTAAAATTTGCTGAGATGGCAGTAGAAGTACAAATAACTGTGCAGAAACTAATATATCTTCATCAGGAATCGGTGTGATGTGAGATGGTGTTGGGGCTGAAAGGTAGAGGAGGCAGTATTTAATATGGTAATAGCAACGAAGTGCAGTTTTTTGAGTAAGAAAAATTTCAAGGTCAAATTCAGTTTGAGTTACATTGTTCTAGTGTTTGTAGAAGAAGACAGAGATAAATTGTGAAGCTATGGAGGCATCTGTGTTTGAGACATTAGCCTGGATAACACAAAGAAAAGAAAAAGAAATCAAGGAGCCAAGTGCCTTGTCTTCACTGTTAGAGGGAAATGGTGAGCAGGAGGCAAGTAGAGCCGTGAGCGTTCAGCGCCAGTCCGGTCGCCGGAATGGCAGGAGACAGAATGAACAGGCTGTAAATATGTCGAAAAGAATGTTTCCCCTGTATTCATGTCAATAGTTTTGAGGACGACAGAGAGCGGGAAACGAGGAAGTAAAATGGGTAAGTTCTTAAAGGGTTTGAAATTAGGACAGTGCATGTATGTCTAGGTCAGATGGGTCTCGGTCTTGGAGAGCGGGGCTGAGGAAAACAGTGGCGCAGGAAGACAGGCTTGGGAACTCCCTGGAACACGAGATCAAGTAATGAGAGGAGACTTGGGAGGGATGTCATAGTCAGCGTTCGCCTGTTCATAGACAACCAAGGGCCAAGAGTGTAAAGGTGAATGCTAGCAGATTGAGAAGAGATGTAAAAGAAAAAAAAAACACAGAAAGGCACACGAACATCTGTAAATTGATTAGGAGAAGAAATGTGGATGGAAAAGCTGGGGCGAAAACAATTGGGCTTTAGGACTTAAAACACAGAAAAAAAAGTTTTAAGATTTTCTAATCTTTCTCTTTGGAGATAACATTTTAATCTTATTACTAAAATATACATGTTAAAGGAAGGAAATATGTTAAAGAAATTCAAAGAAGAAAAAAATTACTTGTAATTCTAGTAACTAGTGATGACAACTGTGATCCATATATATTTATAAAATGACATCATATTATACCTACATACTCGTAGACTCCTCCACCTTTTTGTCATTCAGTAGTAATAAATAATGTATTTACTCTTGCTTTTAGAAGTTTTTCTTAGGTATTATTTTGAATAATACTATTTTTCTTCCTAACAAAATTTTTGCAGACAGCCTCTCTTCTCCTGAGATGAATAAAGTGGAAGAAATAAGAAAAGCACATGGCGCACATTCTTGCAGTCCGAGGCCCGGGTCGTTACGTTCCGGGCCTGGTATTGAAGTACTTGTATTGGCCCATCACTCATGTCTGTCCGACTGTTACCACAGAAAGATTGGGACAATACCAGAATTCTTCCCTTTAGCAAGGGAAGGATTTTATATTTACAAATAATTTTTATAGTCATTATCTATTCTATTTTCATATCAGCACAGTAAGGTAGATAGTATTATTTAAATTTTGCAGATAAGGAACTTAAAACTCAGAGGTTGAATAACTTTACTAAGGATGTGTGAGCAGTGTGTAGGTAGTGAAGCCAAAAATAAAACCCATGTTCTCCTTCCTAAAATTCCATTCTTATTCTTTTACTTCCTAAAGAAATAAACATAAAGTATTATTATTAAAATAGTCTGAATCTCATCTGTAAAATTGGAAGGATTGCAAATGTCAAGGTTCTAGTAACTTACATATTAACAGAGTCATTAAAGCAGCTGATAGAAATGGACAGAAAACAATAGTTTTAGAAGCCAGATTTGGGTCAAGTTTCTATTTAGCACATTTGCTAGGGAGTTGCCTTATGTTCTCATCATTTCATCCCTTAGCTTGTTCCCTGCCACTGATAATGTGTGATATGGTGGTGTACTAATGGGTTAGAAGGAAGTGCCACACTGTCCCAGGGCTGTAGTCTGCTACGGGGCCTGGAAATGATTTCCCCTTCCCTACCCTTATAGGGCTAAACACTTTCTATACAGGGACACTCAGAAAATTCCAAAATACAGAACTTTGGACCTAGCAAATGATATCTTGATTTTATGTGCTGACATCATGGCAAAATTAAATTTAATATCATAAAGCCAAAGGAAGTACTAATGAGAAGTAATTACCTAATAATATTTGCAGAGCCTTGACAGGCATTGAAGGGAACACAGAGGTGAATGCGATCCCTGTTCAGGGTATAATAGCTGTAGGAGGACTAGTAAAGCGTGCTCTGGGGGGAACATTGCTTATCAGTATGAGGTTAATTACTTCTTCAAGGACATTGACAGAAGTGACATTGACATGAACAGAAAAGCAGAGGGCCTTGAACATCATGTTCTTTACCTGCCAGGAGGAAGAAATAAGGGAGATGTAAAATGAAATCATCTTTCCAGACTGCATACACTCTCCCTTTCTCTGCTCTTGTCCCTTCTTAAGACTGAAATGAGAAACATTTTTAACTACGGGTATGGTTCAGTCACATTTCAGAATTTTTTAAATGTTTACCTTGAATTTGAAGAGAGCGGGAGCCTAAAAAGCTGTATCTGTTCCACAAAATCCAAAGTGGACTGCTTTAGAATCTTTCCAAATCAACATTGGATAGACTGTAGCTATTTATTATTCTATATTATGGAAGGCAATAGTCTGTGAGGACCATCCTGACTAAAATAGGCTCCTTTTTCCTTCTTTAAATAGAATGCCAAATATAATTGGCATTGCTCCTTGAAAATTAATTCTAAGTGTATGCAGCTATTTTAAGAGCTGAATTTACATTACATATTCTTTCTGAACAAGATAGTGTTAGACCATATAATCATAATGCAATAATAAAAATGTACTTTATGTGTAGTACAATAGCATACATTTATGGAACATTACTTTGGGCCAGGCATGGTTCTAGCTTTAACAAATATTAATTCACTTTTTCCTCATAAGAATCCTTTGAGGTGGGCATGGTTATTATTATTCCTCTTTTATAAATAATAAGAGTAAGATGCAGAGAAGTTGAGATTGCCTCAAATTACCCAACAGTTATGCACAAGAAGCCAGGATTGAGCACAGGCAATCTGATTTTAGGTGGTAAACCCTTCACCTCCCTACCCGATTGCGTCTCTGGGCATACGTGATCTTAGCTATTTACCTGTATGCAACTTACAACCTTAATTTTCCCATTGTAATAGATTACTTGACCCATGCTTTTCCATTTACAGTCAAGTAATTATAATTTCAGTACTGCTTATCCCATCATTATTCTTGACTGGAAGACAAAATTTGTTTGAGTATATTATAATGAAATGCACACATAGGAAATAGGGCAGGAATGTACCAGAAAACAAGCAGTTTGAAGTCAATCACATATTAAATCTTCAAATATAACACACGTAATTGCTGTAGTTCCCAGTCTTACTCATTACTGTTAGCCTCCAGAATCCCTTTGCTGTCAGTCCTCTCACTAAGGGGACATTATCTCTCAGGAGATCAAATGTGATGCTAAAACATTTCAACTCTGCCTCTAGTTAAATCATTGAGATACATGTTTGAGGATGTGCAATACAGAGAACACATTTCTGACAGCGTGGTTGGGCAGATATATCTAGCTGGGCAGAAAAATCTTAGGTTCAGGAATAAGTTTTCATGCCAGGTAGAGTGTTTACTACAATTCAATGTTTGGCAATTGTTTCATCCCCTTGCATTTCCCTTTGCCATTCTGTAAAATGCTGGTCTTTCTCACCCCTCATAGAGGGCCTGTGACAACAGTGATTTGATGATGATGATGATGATGATGATGATATTTTTTAAGCAGGCATGCTCCTTTGATTGCTAGTGCATGTATTTACTGATTGAGAATAAAATGATACTGATAATATTTGAGGCTTTGTTTTGTAATACAACAAGCCACCTGGTAAAAGAATTTTATTTGAGTTTAGAGGAACATTTATTTTTTAATTAATTTATTTTTTATTGTTCATTTATAGTTGTCCCAATTTTTCCCCCATTGCTCTCCCCTACCCTGCCCACTCACCCTCCCCCAACTCCCATAGTTGATCCCCACCCTGTGGTTCCTGTCCCTGGGTCCTTCATACATGGTCCTTGACTTGACCCTTCCCCTTTTTTACCCCATTATCTCCCCTCTCCTCACTATCAGTTTGTTCTTTATTTCCATGTCACTGGCTCTATTTTGTTCACTTGTTTGTTTTGCTAATTAGGTTCCACTTATAGGTGAGATCATATGGTATCTGTCTTTCACTGCCTGGCTTATTTCACTTAGCATAATGCTCTCCAGTTCCATCCATGCTGTGGCAAAGGTTAGGAGCTCCTTCTTTCCTTCTGGTACATAGTATTCCACTGTGTAACTGTACCACAGTTTTTTGATCCATTCATCTACTGATGGGCACTTAGGCTGTTTTTCCAGAACTCAGCTACTGTAAATAATGCTGCTATGAACATTGGGGTGCATAGGTTCATTTGGGTTGGTGATTCAGGATTCTTAGGGTATAATCCCAGCAGTGGAATCATGGATCAAAAGGCAGTTCTATCTTTAGTTTTTGGAGGAGATTCCAGACTGTTTTCTACAGTGGCTGCACCAGTCTGCATTCCACCAACAGTGTACCAGAGTTCTTTTCTCCGAAACCTCACCAGCACTTGTTTGTTGAATTGTTAATGGTGGCCATTCTGTCTGGCGTGAAGTGGTAGCTCATTGTGGTTTGAATTTGCATCTTTCTGATGCTAGTGATGCTAAGTATCCTTTCATATGTCTCTGGACCCTGTGTATGTTCTCCTTGGAGAAGTGTCTGTTCAGGTCCTCTGCCCAATTTTTAATTGGGTTGTTTGTCTTCCTGGTGTTCAGTCATGTGAATTCTTTATATATTTTGGAGATCAAACCCTTGTCCAACGTATCATTGGCAAATATATTTTCCCATTTGATTGGTTCTCTTTTCATTTTGCTGATGGTCTCTCTAGCCATACAGAAGCAGAAGAACATTTAAACTTATTTTGAAACTCCTCCTAGTGTCTTTATTCTTAGTTTAGATTCATGATCAGTGTCCCATACATGATTTGTACATTCTTTTATTGTAAAATATATCACTTGGTATTTTATTTAATCACATGAAGGTCTGCTAGACATGACTGTGCACTCTTGTCCAGAAATGAGCAACACCCCACAATCTTCATAGATATAACAACTGGCACACTGTTTGCTACAAAGTAGATGGTTATTAAATGATAATAAATGAACAAATTAATTTTAAGTGGTCAATGTAGGCATCCTTTGAAATGCTACATTTTATTAGAACACTATAATATCAGTTCAGTGATAGTACATTTAATTAATCATGCTTAACTGGAATGAGAAATGCTTTGGATGCTGTCATTTTCCTGTATATTTCATGAAATCTAGGTACTTTTGAGACATTCATGCCAAAATAACATGGTTATGTCTTTTTTGGTAATAAATAAATATGTTTTCTATGGAATCATAATAAGAGTATAAGTGAACAAACTGACAAAAACAATGTATAATGCTCCGAGGATTAAGCTAAATAAAAGTTTCTGGAAAACAAAGCACATTATTCCATTATTTAAATTAAGTTGCCATTATAATTTTCTCAAAAGTTGAATCAGTGATAATGCTACTTGTAGTATAGATAATTAATGATGAAAAGCTTGTCAACTGAGTTGTATTTAGAGAGGCAAAAATTATATACTTTATCTGGTATAAATAAGTCTATAATAAAAGAAAATATTTTTAAGATTCCATTCTGACTTGCCTGTGGTGACAATGGAGTGTATTATGGCTCACATATGTTTTTGTCACTAAACTTAGGAATTATGGAGAATTTATTATTCATATCATTATCTTTTTCAAGAGCTAAGTCTCAATTAGTGAGGTGAGCTCCATTGTCTCTTTCCCTGCCTTTCTCCTATGGCCCATTATCTTTGTTCCACTTGAACCGAAGAGAATATTCAGGGATTTGTGACAATCTACTGAAAATTTTATAACCTGAATTGAATCTTCAGGTTCAGACAGCAACACCCAGAATATTAAACTGACACTTTTAAATTTCCCAGGGCTGGCAACACATGCCTACTTTTCATTTCTACAGTTTATAGAGTGGCTGGCGCCTAAGTCATAGAAGTCTGCACAAAGTTGTTGCTGACAAGATATCTGAAAAGAGGAGTAAAGGTGCAGCACAGATCCTTGATTGTCTTAGATCCTTGATAGTTGTTGGCAATCAGGCTGTTGGAAGATTCTTCATCACCACTGTCAGTCCAGTTTTCAATCTGTCTTCAAACAATCCAAATAGAAGAGACAAGGGTGACCAATGAAGTGACAGGAGTGGAGGTGGTGTGGTTTTAGGGGTAATCTAGGAATTGTTTGGAATAAAATAGAACAGCGAGTATAGGAATGTGTTTCCATGGGGCATGTAGGACTTCGGTGTGCAGTGGTAATTTTTACAGTGGTAAGATTTTGAAAACGAGATAGTTTCTCAGACTAGACCTCAAAAGTCATTTAACCCTTGCTGGTGTGGCTCAGTTATCATCCCATAGACTGAAAAGTCATGGGTTTGATTCCTGATCAGAGCACACACCTAGGTTGTTGGTTCAATCCCCAGTCAGTGCACGTATGTGAGGCAATCGATCAGTGTTTCTCTCTCACATTAATATTTCTTTCCCTCTCTCTCTTCCTCCCTTCCCATCTGCTAAAATCTATATGCATGTCCTTGGGTGAGGATAAAAAGAGTCATTTAAAGCTATCATGAAAACTGGGTGGTTAAAATAAAAAACAGTAGAGAGCAAATCAAGATGGCAGAGGAGTGAATGGAAGTCACGCTGATGTTGTCCCAGGACCAATCTGGAATTACAACTAAATTGTGGAGAAATCACCTGGAACAAACAACTGAACAAGAGCGAGAGAGAAGCGTTATAGCCTCGGACAGACAGAGGAATCAGATCAGCACAGCCTGACTGGTGTGAGGTGGAGACGTGAGAAGCCTGGCTGGGCACCCTCAGGTGGCGGCAACAGAGGGATATTTAAGTGGCCAATTGGATCCCCATGGGAAGAGTGGGGTCTAAACCATAAGCTGGGATCCCCAGCCTACAGCACCAGAGCTCAAAAGGTACACAAAGAACAGCCACCTGTGAAAAGTGGCAGGGTTGCTCACTGCCAGAGATGGGTGACTGAGGCCTGAAAGAGCCATTTAAAGGGCCAATGCATAAATTTTCATTTACCACTTACCCTGGGCTCCGGCAAAGGCGGAGGCAGAGTGGGCTAGAGACGCCTGAGGAGAGACTGGGGACAGAATCTGTGGGGAGAGAACAGAGAGTAGCTGCCGGGATGCCGGTGCTGAGTCATCCCCAACGCGGCAGCAGCCATCTTGCTCAGGCAGACCACCCCCCTGAGCAGCAGCAGCCTGAGAAGAAATAACAGCCCACAATCAGGAGAGACTCTGCTCTGGCCCTGTGGTGCTTAAGCCTGACTGCTGAGTGCAGAGTGGCAGCCACAGACAGTAGATACCTGCAAAGAGGGGCAGAGTGGCCTAGAGACACGTGAGGAAAAACGGGAGATGGAGACCTTGGGGAGAGAACTGAGAGACCAGCCTCAGGATGCTGGTGCTGAATCATCCCCCATAAGGCAGTAGCCATCCAGCTCACCCAGACCATTCCCTTCGAAGCAGAAGCCTGAGGGGAAACATTAGCCCCAACCCCAGGAGGGATTCTGCCGCACCCTGTGGTGCTTAAGCCTGACTGCTGAGTGACTAGATTAACAGCTGAAGGAGACAGCCACAGACAGTGGGTTGCAGGAAGGCGCAAACAGGCTGCCTGGGGACAGAGCTTCAACATCTGACATCACCAGAGGTGGTTCCAGAAAGAAAAAACAGCGATAAATACTAGAGGCTACAGGGATGAAAATCCACTGTGGTCTTCTCCATGGTTTGTGATATTTTCTTTACGACATAGCTTTTTAACATTCATTTCTTGTCCATCAAGTTAGTACATATTACATCACTAGATTTTATACTATAGTTTATTTCTCTCCTTTCTTTAAATAATCTTAATCTCTTTACAGCATATTAATACTGGTTCATTTCCTGTTGATAGTGGGATTGCAGGGGGAAGTTATTTTTGTGGATGTGGGTTTGTTTCCTGGGCACTGTGATTTTGCTCTGGCAGACAAATAATGGGAAGAAAAAGAAACAACCCCCCATTGAAAGGCAAGGAGGATTCTTAGACAGACTACTAAATGAAATAGAGGCATGTAAACTGTCAGATATTGAGTTCAAAACAATGATTATAAGGAAGTTCAATGAACTCAGTGAGCTCAGTGAGAATTATAAAATACTACAGGGAAATGATCAGGAACTTAGTGCAATCTATATCAGCATGAGAAAAGACATAGAAACTATCATTAAGAATCAAGAGGAAATGAAGAATACAATTTCTGAATTGAAGAACACAGTAGAAGGGATCAAAATCAGGCTGGATGAAGCAGAGATTGAATCAGTGAGCTGGTGGACATGGTAGAAAATAACTCCCAGAAGGATCAAGTATATGAAAAAAGGCTCAAAAAGAATGAAGAGGGGTTAAGGGAAATGCAGGATACCATGAAACATAATAACATGCATATAACAGGAATACCAGAAGGAGAAGAGGAGCAAGGGATAAAAAACATGTTTGAAAGAGTAATGATGGAAAACTTCCCTAAATTGAGGAGAGAAAAAATTCCACAAGCCCAGGAAGCACAGAGGGTCCCAATCAAGAGGAACCCAAAGAGATCCACTCCAAGATACATCATGATGAAATGACAATATCAAGGACAAAGAGAGAATCTTAAAGGCAGCATGGGAGAAACAGGAAGTAACATACAAGGGAGCCCCAATAAGGCTAGCAGCTGATTTCTTCACAGAAACACTACAAGGCAGAAGGGAATGGCAAGAAATATTCCAAGTAATCAAACGCAAAGGCGGGCAAATAAGACTACTCTACCCAGCAAGGCTCTCAATTAAAATGGGAGGTAAAATAAGGAGTTTCCCAGACAAAAGAATGGTAAGAGAATATACCTTTACCAAACCAGCATTGCAAGCTGTGCTAAAGAGACTGCTTTAAGAAGATGAAGAAAAAGCGTGAGAGAGAGAGGGACACAGATACAAGGGAAAAAAATGAATAAGTACCTAACGATAGTAACTGTAAATGTAAATGGGTTAAATGCCCCCATTGAAAGACACAGGGTAGCGGAATGGATAAGAAAACATGGCCCTCACATATGCTGCCTACAAGAGACCCACCTCAGAATAAAAGACCTACACAGACTGAAAGTAAAGGGTTCAAAAAAATATTCTAAGCAAATGGACAGGAAAAAAAGCCAGGGTAGCAATACTTAGACAAAATAGACTTCAAAACAAAGGTCATAGAAAGAGACCTACAAAGACACTTCATAATACTCAGGAAAAATCCATCAAGAAGACATAAACATTGTAAAACTATATGAACCCAACATAGGAGCACCCAATTATATCAGGAAAATCCTGGAGGACTTCAAGAAAGATATAGACAGCACACACTTACAATAGGGGATTTTACTACCCCACTATCAACAACGGATAGATCTTCTAAGCAAAATATCAACAAGGATATTGTGAAACTGAAATATGCATTAGACAAGTGGACTTAACTGATATATATAAAACCTTTCATCCCAAAGAAGCAAGCTACACATTCTTTTCAAATGCACATGGAATATTTTCAAAGATAGACCACATGATAGGACACAAAACAAGCCTAAACCAATTTAAGAAAATTGAAGTAATATCAAGCATTTTCTCAGACCACCAGGGCTTGAAACTAGACCACCCTGAAGGAAAAAACTCAAAAACATTGAAACTCATGGAGACTGAATGTCATGCTATTAAACAATGAATGCATCAATAATGACATCAAGGAAGAAATCAAAAAATTTCTGGAAACAAATGAAAATGAACATATAACAGTCCAAAACCTTTGGGACACAGCGAAGGCAGTGTTGAGAGGAAAGTTCATAGCAGTACAGGCCTACCTAAAAAAAGATAGAAACATTTCAAATAAACAACCTTATCCTACATCTACACGTACTGGAGAAACAACAACAAACAAAGTGCAGAGTGAGCAGAAGGAAGGAAAAATCAAATTAGAACAGAATTGAATGACATAGAGACAAAAAAAACAATTGAAAGGATCAATAAATCCAGGAGCTGATTCTTTGAAAAGATAATCAAAATTGACAAGTCTCTAGGCAGACTCATCAAAAAAAGAAGGGAGAGGATGCAAATAAAATCAGAAATGAAAGAGGATAAATTACAACCGATACCACAGAAATACAAAGAATTATAAGATATTACTATGAACAACTGTATGCCAAGAAATTTGAAAACCTGGGTGAAATTTCTAGAAATATATAATCTTCCAAAACTGAATGAAGAAGCAGGAAGCCTGAACAGACCGATAACAGCTGGTGAAAATCAAGCAGTAAGCACAAAACTCTCGGCATGCAAAACCCTGGGCCAGACGGTTTCACAAGAGAACATTACAAAATATTTAAGGAAGAGATAACCCCTGTACTTCTCAGACTATTGCAAAAAATCCAAAAAGAGGGAAGACTCCCAAATTCTTTTTATGAGGCCAGCATCATCCTAATCCCGAAACCAGTAAAAGACACAACAAAGAAAGAAAACTATAGGCTGGTATCGCTGATGAACATAGATGCTAAAATCCTCAACAAAATATTGGCAAACCACATCCAGCAATACATTGAAAAAAATCATACACCACGATCAAGTGGTATTCATCCCAGGGATGCAAGGATGGTGTAATATTCACTATTCAATAAACATAATACACCACATACAATAGGAAAGGCAAAAATCACAGGATTCTATCAATAGATGTGCAAAAAGCATTTGATAAGGTACAGCACCTATTTATTATAAAAACACTCAGCAAAGTGGGAATAAAGGGGGCATACCTCAACATAATAAAGGCTGTATACGAGAAACTTACATCCAACATCATACTCAACCGGCAAAAACTGAAAGCTTTCTCACTAAGATGAGGAACAAGACAAGGATTTCAACTTCTACCACTTCTATTCAATATAGTATTAGAAGTCCTAGCCACAGCCACCAGACAAGTAAAAGAAATAAAAGGCATCCAGATTGGAAAGGAGGAAGTAAAACTGTCACTGTTTGCAGGTGTCATAATAGTGTACATAGAAAACCCTGTAGACTCCACCAAAACACTACTCAACCTAGTGAGTGAATTTGGCAAAACAACAGGATATGAAGTCAATATTCAGAAATCGAAGGCATTTTTGTACAACAACAATGAAATATCAGAAGCAGAAATCAGGGAAAATATCCCATTTACTATAGCAAGAAGAAAAATAAAGTGCCTAGGAATAAACTTAACAAAGGAGGTTAAAGACCTGTTCTCAGAACAGTATACAACCCTGAAGAAAGAAATTAAGGAAGACACAAATAAATGGAAGCATATACTGTGTTCATGGATTGGAAGAATAACATCATCAAAATGTCCATACTACCCAAAGCAATTTATAGATTCAGAGCAATCCTTATTAAAGTACCAATGACATATTTTACAGATATAGAACAAACATTTCAAAAATTTATGTGGAATCATAAATGACCCCGAATAGCTGCAGCAATTTTGAAAAAGAAGAACAAAGTAGGAGGGATCATAATACCTGATATCAAACTATATTATAAGGCCACTGTAGCAAAAACAGTCTGGTACTGGCATAGGAGCAGACACATAGATCAATGGAACAGATTAGAGAGCCCAGAAATAAAGCCAGGTCTCTATGGTCAATTAGTATTCAACAATGGGAGGGGAAGCATAAAATGGAGTAAAAATAGTCTCTTCAACAAATGGTGTTAGGAGATCTGGACAGCTACATGCAAAAAAATTAAATTCAACCACCAACTGACACCACCCACAAAAATTGACTCAAGATGGATAAAAGACTTAAATAAATGTTACGACACCATAAAAATACTAGAGGAGAATGTAGGCAGGAAAATCTCAGATATTCCATGCAGCAATATTTTCACCGATATGTCCCCTAGAGCAAGGGACATAAAGGAAAGTATAAAGAAATGGGACTTCATCAAAATAAGAAGCTTCTGCATGGTTAAATTAAACATCATCAAATTAAAAAGGGAACCAACCAAATGGGAAAATATATTTGCCAATGATACCTCAGACAAGGGTTTTATCTCCAAAATATATAAAGAACTCACATGACTCCCCTCTAGGAACACCAACAATTCAATTGAAAAATGAGCAAAGGACCCGAAGAGACACTTCTCCAAGGAGGACATACACAGAGTCCAGAGACATATGAAGGATGCTCAGCATCACTAGCCATCAGAGAGATGTAAATTCAAACCACAGTGAAATACTACTTCACACCAGCCAGAATGACCATCATAAGCAAATCAACAAACAACAAATGCTGGCGAGGATTTGGAGAAAAGGGAACCCCAGTACACGGTTGGTAGAATGCAGACTGGTGTGGCTCCTGTGGAAAACAGTTTGGAATTACCTCAGAGAACTAAAAATGGAACTGCCTTTTGACTCAGCAGTTCCACTGCTGGGATTATACCCTAAGAATCCAGAAACACCAATTCAAAAGAACCTGTGCACCCCAATGTTCATAGCAGCACAATTTAAAATACCCAAGAATTGGAAGCAACCTAAGTGCCCAACAGCAAAATGAGTGGATCAAAAAACTGTGGTACATTTATACAATGGAATACTATGCAAGAGAAAGAAACAGAGCTACTGTCCTTCCCAGCAGCATGGATGGAACTGGAGAGCATTATGCTAAGTGAAGTAAGCCAGGCGTTGAAAAACAGATACCATATGATCTCACCTAAGTGGAACCTAATCAACAAAATAAACAAGCAAGCAAAACATAATCAGTGACACTGAAATAAAAAACAAACTGACAGTAACCAGAGGGTAGGAGGGGCAGGATAACAGGGGTAGAAGAGGGGAATGGTCATCAAGGAACATGCATAAAAGATCCATGGACAAAGCTGAAGGGGAAATGTTCAAGGTGGGAGGTGGGGATGGGTGGGGCTGGGGAAACTGGCAGCAAGAAATTGTTGACCAAAAAAAAAAAAAAAAAAAATAGGGGGCAGCTAAGAATAGTATAGGAAATTGAGAAGCAAAAGAACTGATGTTCTAACTAAGTGAGCTACCCTTCCAGGGCAGAGATTACTCTTGACGATTAAATACAATAAAGCAATAAAGGGCACTGAACATTTTCTGAAACATGTGAAAAACTCAAGAAATTTCAGTTATTACTTCATAATTAATAGGAGATTATGATTGAGCCTGAAGAGAGAAGAGCTGTTTGTAGAGTTGTTTTTAGTTTTTAGCCGACTGAGCAGAATGCAAGTAATCACTGAATTGATACAGTTCTTGCTCAAAGAAAAGCAAAACAGCTCACATTGTATATGAGGAATTCGTTAAGAAAGTCCTATTTTGTTTCACTAATTAATGGACTTACTAATTTTAGCAGAGTTTTTGAGTGGTAGTTTGTTTGGTACTAAGACATCTCAACAGTTTAGTTTGTTTACTTGGGTTCTAATTAGATAGTAATTTGGGGTTACGTTACCTTGAAGATGCCACCAGCATTAGGTGAGAATGTTTACTACTTTAATTGGACAAATTCCTGACAAACATCCAAGAGCCTTTCAGAGGACTGACAAGGTCAAAGGCATTTTTATTATAGTTCTAAGAGGTTATTTATCTCTTTCTCTTTCTTTCATAATTACACAGAAATTCTGGGATTTTCCAGAGGCTAAATGGTGCATGATAATGCAACAACATGAATACATTCATGAAGGACAATTCAGTTATCTTCCATTAAGAAAGATTTTAAAGAGATTTGCAAAAATGATAAACAGTCCGCCCTTCTCACTAAATAAATTTTTGTTTTAGAAAAATAAAGAGATATGGTCTTTGTCCTCATGGAGCTTACAATTCAGAGCAGCAGGAGGCAGATATTAGGGTGTTGATGTGTGTGTGTGTGTGTGTGTTTGAAAATAATTATAAATGCTAAGATTAGGGTATATATGAGAGCCAAGCCAACATCATAAAAATTTTTCTACTGTACTTTCTTTGTTAATCAGCCTAGATTCAGAGTTCTAGGTATAATATGATAGGTTGTTATAGTAATGTCCTCAATGATACCCTTCTCTTACTGACCCCTAAGTAGTCTTTCACACATTGACTCTTAGGTTGGCCATGAGACTTGCTTTGGCAGATAAGATACAAAAGGCAGAGACTGAAAAATGCTTGCACACTGGGACTTGCCCTTCTTGCAGCTAGGAACTTTCCTGCTGCTAGCTGTCAGCCAAAGCTAATTGTCATCAGCTGTGAACAATGTCATCTTATATTGTCTAGCCCTGGGTAAGTAGCTAGATGATTGCAGCTGCATGTGAGATGCCAGCAGAGGTCAGCACAAATTGCCGGTTTGAAGAATTGTGAGCAAACTCACTTCTTAAAATTGGTGAATTATGTAGTGCATGACTTTTTTAAATTTTTAAGTATATTTTATTGATTATGCTATTACAGTTGTTCCATTTTTCTCTCCCCTTTTCCCCCTCCACCCTGCACCTCCCCTCCCATCAGCATTCCCCCAATCCCCGAGTTCGTGTCCCTGGGTTGTACGTATATGTTCTTTGATTTCTCCATTTCCTGTACTGTTCTTAACCTCCCTCTATTTTTGTGCCTACCAATTATGCTTCTTATTCCCTGTTACATTTTCCCCCATTCTCCCCCTCCCCCACCCCACCGATAACCCTCTATGTGATCTCTATTTCTGTGATTCTGTTCCTGTTCTACTTGTTTGCTTAGTTTGTTTTTGTTTTTTGTTTTTGTCTTTTAGGTTCAGTTATCGATAGTTGTGATTTTGGTGTTATTGTACTGTTCATAGTTTTGATCTTCTTCTTTTTCTTAGATAAGTCCCTTTAACATTTCATATAATAAAGTCTTAGTGATGATGAACTCCTTTCACTTGACCTTATCTGGGAAACACTTTATCTGCCCTTCCACTGTAAATGATAGCTTTGCTGGAGAGAGTAATGTTGGCTGTAGGTCCTTGCCTTTCATGACTTTGAATACTTCTTTCTAGTCCCTTTTTGCCTGTAAGGTTTCTTTTGAGAAATCAGCTGATAGTCTTATGGGAGCTCCTTTGTAGGTAACTCTTTCCTTTTCTCCTGCTGCTTTTAAGATACTCTTCTTATCTTTAAGAGTGGGTAATTTAATTATGATGTGCTTTGGTGTATTCTTCCTTAGGTCCAATTTGTTTGGGACTCTCTGAGCTTCCAGGACTTTCTGGAAGTCTATTTTTCTTTCACCAGATTTGGGAAGTTTTCCTTCATTATTTTTTCAAATAAGTTTCCAGTGTCTTGCTCTTACTCTTCTCCTGGCACCCCTATGATTCGAATGTTGGAATGTTTAATGTTGTCCCAGAGGTTCCTAATCTCATTTTTCTGAATTCTTATTTCTTCATTCTGTTCTGGTTAAATGTTTATTTCTTCCTTCTGTTCCAAATTGTTGTTTTGAGTCCTGGTTTTCTTCCCTTCACTGCTGGTTCCCTGTGTATTTTTCTTTATTTCACTTTGCATAGTGTTCACGCTTTCCTCTGTTTTGTGTCCATACTCAACCATTTCTGAGAGCATCCTGATTACCAGTGTTTTGAACTCTGCGTATGATAGGTTGGCTGTCTCCTTGTGGCTTAGTTCTGTTTTTCCAGTTTTGATCTGTTCTTTCGTTTGGACCACATTTCTTTGTCTTGGTACACTTGTTATGTCATAAGGGGCAGAGCTGTAGGTATTGACCAGGGCGGGCAATGCACATCCCTGCCTTGTGGTGCTGTATGTGGGGGATGGCTCAGTTGGAACAATGTCACTTGCCAGCTCTTGGCTGACTTTCAGTCACTCCCCCCGCTACCCACAAGCAAATTGGGCCCTTTTGATACTGATTCCTGAGTGGGTGGGTTTGTGTATGTTCAAGGATGTACACAACCTGCAGGTCTTTTCAATGAACTCTCCTGTGAGGCTGGAAGTTTCTCCAGCTGCTGCAACCCCAACAGATTTTTATAGCCAGTGGTTTTGATGCTTTAGTTCCTGCCCCGAAACCCTGGGTTGTGTGATCTGCCTCGCTCCCCAGTAGTTCCTCCAAGTTTATCTACAGGCAAATGTGGGACCACCCAGTCAGGTGCCTTACAGTACATCCTCTCCACCGGGCTGCCTGTCTCCGCCCCTCCTGCCAGTCTGGATGAATGTTTCTTTAACTGTGTAGTTGTCAGACTTCCAGACAGCTTTATTTTCTGGCAGTTTTCGTTGTTTTTTGTTTTTAAATTTGTTGTTGCCCTTCTTTGGCTGTGTGAGGAAGCAAAGTGTATCTACCTATGCCTCCATCTTGACTGGAAGTCATATAGTGCATAACTCTTGGCGGAAAGACTGAGCCATCTTCTACTCGGGCAGCTAGAGTGTAGACCATAATCTAGGCTGGGTAATAATTACCTACTGGCATAAAACACATCGCTCCAAAATATAGTGCTTTCAAATAGCAAACTTTTTATTTGCTCATATAACTTCATAATCTGGTGACTGGTGTCTTTCAATTATGGGAAATTATTATTGTCATTCATTCCTTTTGTTTGTTTTGTTTCTTTTTGAATTGCTATTGGTTGAGTGTTGTATATTTTGGAAGATTCCCTAATTTTCTCTCTTTTTCCCCCCACCTTTTTCCATTTTTGTTTTCTAAAATATTTCTTTCACTCCATTTTCAAATCCACAATCAGAATTAAAATTGGGTTTTGGCTCTTTTATTTTTAATTTTCCTAAGAGCTGTTTTTATTTTTCTACACCTTTGTTAGTACATCTACCTAGATGCCCATGAGACTAACTCTTTGTTATCTCCTTTATGAACCGTGGTAGACAGTCTCTCTTCCATGTGCTCACAGAAGACAACCAGTTTAACAAGTACAAATTTTGAAATTATCTCTTTCCTTGTATCACCTCCCAATTAGACTGTGAAACCCTAAAGGGTAGAGATGTAACTAATCATTTTTATATTATCAATACCTGGCATATGGTTTTAATGTGCCAAATAAATGAAGGAATGAATTAAAATTTTGAGTTTATCCTGGCCATTTTGCCTTGGAAGATGAAGGCTTCCGTGGTGTGCAGTTCGATGATCATCTGTCAAGTTGACAATGAGTATCAGTAACTTCTATAGAATTATAGAATTTAAGAGTTGGATCAGTAATTAAAAACAGCACCTGCAACTATAAGAAATTACTGCGTGCCAAGCATAGGGCTGAGCAGTCTACCTGCAATTGTTTATTGCAGTATTTAACTTAAATACCATTTTGACAAACTTTCAACTATTCTCATAGTGTTTTCATTTCTAAGCAAAGATTCTAATGAGATTACTTAATTCTGTTTTCATATTATAACATGAATTTTTGAATGAAGTCCATCATTCAAAGTGATCAAATTTTGGAATTACACGTCCTTACTCTTTCCTTTTTCATAGGCTTAATTATTATTGGTTTTAATTGACTGAAATCTCATCAGGGCATATATTACAGCATTAAACCTTCAGCACCGATTGCAATTACATATTACTATATTTCCAGCACCTGTTACTAGCACATATTAGAGGCTCAGTAAGTACCTTTTTAAGGAATGAATGAGTCACAAAGAAGGTAACCGTAGTGAAACTCAGTTTCCAGGCTCACAGTGCCATAAAATTTCAGGGATAAAGTTGGAGGGGGAAGTCCCCATGGAGGGAATGGGACTTGAGATGATGTTTAAAGATTGCAGGCATTGGAGAGCTGGAGCGAGAATAGAGACTAATTCTCAGGACCCTAGAAGCTGATTTACTTTTTAATTCTGATTTCATTTGCTGATAAGACAGAGGACTTAATTTCCCACTAAAATAGTTCTTTCACTTAAGGAATTATGACTTTAAATGCAAATAAAATATTTTGAGAGGAGTGACAGATTTACACTTTAAAGTTATTGCTGCATTAGTACAGGCCAGTTTGTTCTTTTGTTTGTTCGTTTGTTTAAATTTATTGGTGTTCAGTTACAGTTGTCCTGCCTTTTTCCCCATTGCTCACCCCTACCTCATCCCCCCACTTCCACAGTCAATCCACCCTCTTTGCTGTGCCCATGAGTCCTCTATTCGTGTTCCTTTGCTTGCCGCTTCCCCTTCTTTCCCTGTTATCCCCCTCCCCCTCCCCTCTGGTCACTGTCAGTTTGTTCTTTATTTCCATGTCTCTGGTTCTGTTTTGCTTGCTTGTTTGTTTGGTTGACTAGGTTCCACTTATAGGTGAGATCATATGGTATTTGTCTTTTATCACCTGGCTTGTTTCACTTAGCATAATGCTCTCTAGTTCTATCTATGCTATCATGAAGGGTTGGAGTTCCTTCTTTCTTTCTGCTGCATAATATTCTAATTGTGTAAATGTACCACATTTTTTTGATCCACCCATCTACTGATGAGCGATCTACTGTTTCTAGCACTTGGCTATTATAAATAATGCTACTATGAACATCGGGGTGCATAGGTTCTTTTGAATTGGTGATTCAGGATTCTTAGGGTATAATCCCAGCAATAGGATTGTTGGATTGAAAGGCAGATCCATTTTTAGACTTTTGAGGAAATTCCATACTGTTTTCCACAGTAGTTGCACCAGTCTACATCCCTACCAACAGTGCACCAGGGTTCCCTTTCCTCCACAACCTCACCAGTACTTGTTTGTTGATTTGTTAATGATGGCCATTCTGACAGGTGTGAAGTGATATCTCATCGTGGTTTTAATTTGCATCTCTCTAATGGTTAGTGATATTGAGCATTTTTTCATGTGCCTATGGGCCCTCTGTATGTCCTCATTGGAGAAGTGCCTGTTCAGGTCCTTTACAGCATTTTAAAATTGGATTGCTTGTCTTCCTGGTGTGGAGTCATGTGAGTTCTTCATATATTTTGGAGATTGAACCCTTGTCTGAAGTATCATTGGCAAATATGTTTTCCCATATGGTTGATTCCCTTTCCATTTTGCTGATGTTTGGTGTTCTAACCTCAGCAGGCAATTCAAATTCATTTGTATTAATCTGGCTTGTGGTTGGGAAGGTGGAAGTTACTGTGAGGGGGTGAGCTGGGGAGGGCTGGATGGGGCTTCCTTGAGGCACCGCTGCTTCAGTGGACATAGTGGGACCACTGAGAAGGCCAGACAAAATACAGAAGTAGAGCTTGGTAGCAAAGACTAGGCTTTTCCAGAGAGGACTCTTTCCCACACCTATAACTTCCTTTCACAAAGATAATAGTGATTTATTTCTTTAACAAAAGTTAAATGATTGAAGTTTGGGGATTTAAAAATGAGAATTTTTGAGGGGTCATTCATTTCTGAAGATGGATGGATACTTCTTCTATTTCTAGAAATACATTTGTTTTGGAGAGGTATTTATTTCTAGGTAATGTAACAAATCAAATATTTCAAGCTAATTATCATGGGAAAACATGTTAAGTTGAACTTATCTTTAAAATGTAGCTGATGGCATAAAGTAGATTCCATGATAAATTCATCTTTGTTTCCCTAAGTATTTAGTCTTGTGAATTGCATGTTTTAGGCACTCAAAAATATTTATAAGTAAGTGAAAAGAATTTATGAATTTGAATAATTTATTGTGTTTGTGCTATGGCATTCTAAAGCATTTCTTGAGTCGGTTCCTAATGTGAAGAAATATAATAAAGACTGTAGCCCATTTGGCAGAAATAGAAGCCGATGGGAATATTTTAGAAAACCACAGAGAAATCCAAGACAGGAAATTCATCAATCAGAAAATGTGGTAATTGTAATAAGGAAACTATGAAATAATAGAAAATATATTTCTGTTATATTGGCCTATAAATATGCCAGTATATGAGTACATTCATATATAGGCCTCTGCTCCTTGTTCCTGGCACAGAGCTCGTAACTCTTGTAATTTCTGAAGTTATAAGAGCACTAGAAGCATCTTTTGTTCTTTTATTTGGTCTTCAATGCTAATTCCTGACACAGAATTTCTAAATCCCGCAGATATCCCTGAACCATAGGAACATCTTTTGTTTTAATGAGGTGACTTTTAGTGCACTCATGGATAGCTTCAGGATGGGGATGGTTATCAGAAAGACCAAGCCATGGATATAAGCTTGTAACTTTCAGGCTCACCCTCATCTTCCTGGAAAGGGAGAGGAGCTAGAGATTGAGTCCATGGTTCATCATATCTATGTGATGAAGCCTCTATAAAAATTCCGAAAGTATGGGTTGGAGATCTTCCTGGATGGTGAACGCATCTGCATTCTGGGAGGGTGACCCACCTCAATGGGGACAGAAGCTCCTGCATTGGGACCCTTCTATATCTTACCCTACGTATCCTTTCATCTGGCAGTTCATCTATATCCTTCAACTTGTCCTTTACTATATAATAAACTGGTGAGCATAAGTAAGATTTTTTTCTCAGTTCTGTAAGTTGTTTTAACAAATGATCAAATCCAATGCGGGGGTTATGGGAACCTCATAATTGTAGCCAAGTGAGACAGAAGTTGTGGGTAATCTTGGGAACCTCATAATTGTAGCCAAGTGAGACAGAAGTTGTGGGTAATCTTGGGAAGTTGTGGGTAATTGGTATCTGGCATATCTGACATGGGGGGAGCTGTGTTGTTGTACTGAGTCCTTAATCAGAGAGGTCTGTGCTAATCTCAATTAGTGTTAGGATAGAATTTAATTGTGGGACAACCAGATGTCACAGAGAATTCTTGGTATGGGGAAGAAACCTCACACATCTGGTGTCAGAAGTATGAGGTTTGTCCAGAAAGTATCCAGCCATGTAATATGAAAAATAGATATTTATTGAAGAAGATTGAAGAAACATTGAACATAGGACAATGGCACCTCAGTCTCCTTCAAAGTAGGCACCTTGGGACCTCACAGAGTTTTCCCAGCTTCTCTTCCACTGTTCAAATCACTGTGCAAAATCCTTTGTTGGAATTGCCATCAACTGCACTGCTGTATTTTCCTGAATCTCATTGTTGGTCTGAAATCTCTTCCCTTTCAAAGGTGATTTTAGTTTTGGGAAAAACCAGAAGTCACAGGATGCCAAATATGGGTTGTAGTGGGGCTGAGTCACCTGGGTGATTTGATGTTTCACTGAAAAACTCTGTGCAAGATGTGACACATGAACGGGTGTGTTGTGATGAAGGTGGCAATCACCCATTGCCCATAGCTGTGACCATTTAAATTGTATTGCATCTCTCAACTAACAGAGCACATTGAGGTAGTACTCCTTATTAATTGTTTGGCCTGGACGTGTGTACTTGTGATCTTCCCAATCAAAAAACACAGTTAACATGGTCTTGATCTTGCTGCATTTTTGCCATGCCTTCTCTGGGCATGGGGAGCAAGACAACTTCCATTAGGATGACTGGGCCTTCCTCTCTGGATCATAGCCATAGACTCATGATTCATTTCTGGTTATGACCTCCTTGAGGAAATTTGGTTCATTGGTAGTAGCTTGAATCAAGTCTTTAGCACCTGCAGCACCATATTCCTTTTGGTCTGGTAGAAGAAGCTGTGGAACGAATTTCATCATGACATCTTTCATGCCAAGATCCTGTATCAAAATCTCAGGTACAGTAGTTTTTGAAATTCCCAGATCAGCTTCTAGTTCTTGCATTGTCAGTCTCCAGTCTGTGTTGATTGCAGCCTGTACACATTCAACATTCTCAGGTGTTCTTGTTGCAGGCCTTCCATAGCATGGATCAATTTTGACAGATTCTCGACCATCTTTGAAGCATTTGTGCCACACTTTTATTTGTGCTGCACTCATTGAATCATCCACGAAAACCTTCTGAATCATCCAGATAGTTTCCATGGAGGAATGTTCAAGCTTAACGCAAAATTTGATGCAGATTCATTACTGTACTCGTTCAGTTGTTTTGAATGTGACAGTGACACAGTTCACATGTTCACTCATATGTACTACCGCCCCCACTTTTAGTACTGTGAAGTTGTCTTTGTTCATGCCTGCACATTCCAGACCCCTGTCCTTGGCTGCCCAGTTATATCAATGCTGTGCAAACTGTTCTTGTTATATTAACAATGGCTGGACTTTTTCCAGACAGACCTCATACAGTATGTGAGCAAAGGAGAAACATATTGTTTTTCCTATACAAAGATAAACAGAAAATACAAAACCCATTTAAATATTTAGGTGATGGTACTTTGTTAAAGTTAGTGTAGTCTAACATTGGTCTGAAGTTTTTCTCTTAATGGCTTTCCTTTCTATGCTATCAATAACTTTTAACAAATTAAGCAATGGCTATCCCACATTAGGTGGGTAATTTACTGAGCATGTTAATATAGACTGCCACTATTTTTAATATTGTGTGAAAGTGTGGTAGCAAATGCTGTTCCCAGAATGATTTGCTATGTGCTGTTCCTGTGAAATGAGCATGTGTCTGATAGTATCAATAGGTCTGATAAGGAAAGCCCCTGTTCTTGATGACCTTCTGAATGTCTGAAGGCAGATCTTTTGGGCTGGAGCCTACTACTAACAGGCAGTCTTTTCCTAAATTATTTCATTCAATTTATGATTAGAGATTATTTAACCTCTGGAAATTGGAGTGATGTATCTGGAAAGACAGAAAGGTATGTACTTTTACAGACCTGAAAATAAACAGATTTGAGGAAATAAAACAGAAAAAGCAATCATTAGGAAAGCAACAGACTATTGGAATACTGTGAGCCAGACACTGACATAAAGACCTGAAATGATGAAGAGATGTTTCCTTTTTAAAAAAAATTTTTATAGCTCTCTTCATTCTAAAAGGTCATGGCAATAAGGGAAATGAAGGGTTATTGTTTATGATCTCTAGTAATTTTAAATACTGTAAACAAATAAATCTTGGGTATGAGGAAATATTTTTTAGCCTTAGGAGACTTAGTAAAAGTTTAGGCAATACACTGATACACCAGGCGGTTGAAATTAGAAGACAAAGATCAGTCATCATGAAGTATTAATATCCTCACAGAACACCAATCACACATTCTTTTTAAAAAAAATATTAAAGTGTAGTTGGCATACAATATTATATTAATTTCAGGTGTAAAATTTAGTCTAACTTGACATTTATATACCTTATGATGTGAGAGCCACAATAAGTCTAGTAACTATCTGTCACCATGAAAAGTTATTGCAATATTATTGACTCTATTCCCTGTGCTATATAATACATTCTGTGGCTTATTTTTTTAATAACTGGAAGTTTGTACCTCTTTTTCTTTTCACCTTTTCCACCTGTGTTCCACCTTCCTATCCTCTGGCAACTATCAGTGTGTTCTATGAATCTGTTTTTGTTTTTGTTTCTTTGTTTTGTTTTGATTCACATATAAGTGGAACCATACAGTATTAGTTTTTCTCTGTCTGACTTATTTCACTTAGCATTATACCCTCTAGATCTGTCCATGTTGTCAAAAGTGGCAAGATTTCATTCTTTTTTATTGCTGTGTAAATATTCCATTGTATATGAATACCACATTTTTATCCATCTATCTATCCATGGATTCGAAGTTGCTTCCATGTCTTGCTTATTGTACATACTGCAATGATTGTATATGTCTTTTTGAATTAGTGTTTTTGTTTTCTTCAGATGAATATCCAGAAGTTGAATCGATGGTTGTATGGTAGTACTATTTTTCATTGTTGAGGAATCCCCATACTATTTTCCACAATGGCTGCATTAGTTTACAATCCCACTAACAATGCACAAGGGCTCCCTTTTCCCCAAGTCCCCCTGAACAGCTTTTATTTGTTGTCATTTTTATAAGAGCAATTCAGAGAGGTGTGAGGTGGAATTTCATTGTGGTTTTAATATGCATTTTCCTGATGATTAGTGATGTTTTCAAATGTCTCCCATCCAAGTACTAACCAGACCCTACCCTGCTTAGCTTCCGAGATCAGACGAGATCGGGCGCATTCAGGGTGGTATGGCCGTAGACTGTTTTCATATGTCCGTTGGCTATTGGTATGCATTCTCTGGAGAAATGGCTATTTAGGTCTTCTGCCCATTTTTAATCAGATTTTTTTTTGATGTTGAGTAATGTAGTTTATTACATATTTTGGATATTAACCCCTATTGGATATAGCATTTGCAAATATCTTCTCCCATTTAGTAAACTATTTTTGTTTTTGGTGGTTTCCTTCAGTGTACAAAAACTTTTTAGTTTGGTGTAGTTCCATTTTTTTATTTTGGCTTCTTTATTTTTTCCTTTGCGTTTGCCTGAGGAGACCTATCAAAAAGATATTGCTGAGACTGATGTCAAAGAGTTCACTACTTATTTTCAGTTCTAGTCTTATGGTTTCACATCTTAAATTTGTCTTAAATTCATTTTGAGTTTATTTGTATACATGGCAAAAGAAAGTGGCTCAGTTTCTCATTTTTTTGCATGTATCTGTTCAGTTTTTTTCAGTACTACTTATTGAAGAGTCTGTCATTTCTCCAGTGTGTATTTTGCCACCTTTGCTGTAATTTATTGACTATATAAGTGAAGTTTTATTCCTGGCACTCTGTTCTGTTCCACTGATCTATGTGTCTGTTTTTATTCCAGTACCACACCATTTTAATTACTATAGCTTTGTCATATAGCTTGAAATCGGGGAGCATGATACTTAACATTTTGTTTTTCTTTCTCAAGATGGCTTTGGCTGTGGGAGGTTTTCTTGTGGCTTCATAGAAGTTTTAGGATTATTTGTTCTGATTCTGTGAAAAATGCCATTGATATTTTGGTAGGGATTGCACTGAATCTGTAGATTGCTTTAAGTAATGCAGACATATTAATGATTTTAATTTTTATAGCCTGTTAGCACAGTATATCCTTTCATTTATTTGTATCTTCTTTAATTTATTTTTATCAATACCTTTTTTTTTTTAGAGTTTAGGACTCTTGCCTCCTTGGTTAAATTTATTTCTAGGTATCTTATTATTCAATTGTAAATGATATTAAAAAAATTTCTCCTTATTGTTTACTACTAGTGTATAGGAATGAAACATATTTTTGTATATCGAGTTTGCATCCTGCAACTTTCCTGAGTTCATTTATTAGTTCTAATAGTTTATGGTGGAGTCTTTGGGGTTTTTTATATATAGTATCATGTCCTCTGCAAGTAGTGATAAATTTTCTTCTTCCTTTCTGAGTTACGGATGCCTTTTGTTTCTTTTTATTGTCTGATTGCTATGGTAGTGCCTTCTAGTACTATGTTGAATAAATGTCATGAGAGTAGGCATCCTTACCTTGTCCCTGATCTTAGAGGATACACTTTCAGCTTTTCACCATTGAATGGGATGTTAGCTGTGGACTTGTTATATGTGGTCTTACTATGTTGAGGTAAGTTTCCTCTGTACTTTATTGTGAGTTTTTAATCATAAATGGATGCTAAATTTAGTTAAGTATTTTTTGGCATATATTGAGGTGATCAGATGATTTTTATCCATTACTTTGTTGACGTGGTATATTATGCTTATTAATTTGTGGATGTTGAACTATCTTTCCATCTCTAGAATAAATTTCATTGAATTATGGTGCATGATCCTTTTAATGTATTGTCGAATGTGATTTGCTAATATTTTGTTGAGAAATTTTGCATCTATGCTCATCAGGGATATTGGCCAGTAATTTTTTTTTGGTAGTGTCTTTGTCTGTTTTTTGGTATCATGGTAATGCTGCCAACATAGAATGAAGAGTAAGCATGCCTTCCTCTTCAATTTCCTGGAAGAGTTTGAGATGGCTAGGTATTAATTCTTTTTAAAATGTTTGGTAGAATTCAGCAGTGAGGCTGTTTGATCCTGGACTTTTGTTTGTTGGGAATTTTTGATTATTAATTCAGTTTAGTCTAGTAACCACTCTGTTCAGATTTTTCATTTCTTTCTGATTCAGTTTGGAAGGGTGTATATATCTAGAAATTTACTTCATTTCTTCTAGGTTGTCCAATTTGTTGGCATATACTTGTTTGTAGTATTTGCTAATGATTTTTTTGTATTTCTGTGGAATCTATTGTTTCTTCCCCTCTTCCATTCTGATTTTTATTTATTTGGGCTCTCTCTGTTTTTTTCTTAACAAATTTGGTTCAGGATTTGTCAATTTTGTTTATCTTTTCAAAGAACCAGTTCTTAGTTTTGTTGGTCTTTTTAATTGTATTTTTAGTTTGCATTACATTTATTTCTGCTCTTCTTTCTGCTTACTTTGGGTTTCATTTGTTCTTTTTCTAGTTACTTTAGATGTATAATTAGGTTGTTTATTTGGGAGTTTTCTTGTTTCTTGAAGTAGGCCTGTATAGCTGTTAACTTCCCTCTTAGAACTACTTTTGCTGTATCCCATAGATTTGGGAAAGTTGTGTTTTCATTTTCATGTCTCAGCATATTTTTAAATGAAGTTTTGAATATTTTGTTATTAAAGTGTTTCTTATTTTCCTGCAAGACTGTTGCTTTATTGTATAAAAATAGTCCCAGCGAATGCAGTATTTTACAAAATTAAGATATTATTGTTCATCATCTGACATTGCACAACTAACACAAACTTTTCTCCTCTGCTACTTGTTTTCAATGGACAGATAATTAAGTATTTTGACCTAAATTCAGAGATGGATATAAGCAGGTTACAATATTATATAAGGCCTAGTGATAACAATGTTATCCTTGAATTACATAATTTTTATAACTAATTTTACCACAGATAATTTTAGGAATGCTGAACTTTATAAACATAAACTAGTATAAAGATCATAGGATGTTTTGAAAAAGATGCATGTTGTGTTCATCTGCAATCATCAGAAAGTTATGGAGTGTTTTCTTCCATACCATTATTGTAAGGTGTTTCTTTTTGTATTGAAATTACTAAAAGTTGATATTTTAAATCTTTTGTCCACCACTAACTTAAGACACCTCTGCTAAGGATGTTTCCCACTACTTTATTTAGGGGTTTCACATTTACTCCTCAATAGATTTTATGTATTTCTCATATGCGTTTTCACTCATTAGTTCTTCTAGTTCTGAAGGGTTACTCAGCATCCACTTGATCAGCCAACCATCTTTATAACAAGACTTGCTGACAAAGTCCCAGAGTTTCCAAGAGCTTCATTAATTTCTGTTACTTCTGATAGAGGAGAATAGTGTTGACTAGCAATTTTCATGCTTTGAAAAACACCAAGCTTACCCTGTTTTTCCAGTTTTGTCTCAACTGCTGGCAGAATACACGGTAAACAACATCTTCAGTTCCCTGTGCAAAATTGCTGATCCCCATTGTTCCAATACCATTTTCCGTATACATTCACTTTTCTCTGTGAATTTACACACCGAGAGCAGGTTGGGGTCAGTGCACAGTGTCCAGCTGGTGCCTGCCCACGGTCTCTGCGGGCAGGGTGCACAGGTTGCTGGCCACCAACTGTACACTCTGCACTGCTTGCAGCACCAAGTGCTTCTCAAGGTATTTTTTGATTTTCTCTTGGATCCATAGTTATTTAATAGCAAGTTGTTTAGTCTTTATACAGTTGTTTCTTTCCAGTGTTCTTTTTGTAGTTGATTTCCAGTTTTGTACTGTGGTCAGAAAAGATTCCTAATGTGATTTCAATATCAAATTTGTAATCGGTAATCTATCCTGGAGAATGTCCCATGTGCCCTTGAAAAGAATGTGTGTATTCTGCTGTTTTTGCACAAAATGTTCTGTAAATATATACTCAGTTCATCTGTTCTAATGTGACATTTAGAGGCTATTGTTTCCTTATTGATTTTCTTTCTGGGTTATCTATCCATTGATGTCATTGGGGTATTAAAGTACTATACTACTTCTTTATTCTGTCATTTTCTCATTATGTCTGTTAATATTTGCCTTATGTATGTAGGCCTTCCAATGTTTTACATAGCTATTTATGATTGTTATATCCTCTTTTCTGTCTCTTTTTAAAGTCTTTGTTTTAAAGTCTATTTTGTCTGATATGAGTGTTGCTACCCCAGCTTTCTTTTTGTTTCTGTGTGCACGGAATATTGTTTTCTATCACTTCACTTTCTTGTAGTCAGCCTATAGACGGGTAGATGGGTCTTGTTTTATTTAACCATTTGTCTGTCCTATGTCTTTTCATTTAAGCATTTAGTTCATTTACATTTAAAGTAATTATTGATAGGAGTGCACTTATTGTGGATGTGTATCTTTTGTAAGTTTTTGGTGTGTGGTTAGCATGAGGTTCATGTATATCAATCTATACTTATAACAGTATTTTAAGATGATAGACATTTGATTTCAAGCACATTCTAAAAGTATTACTCTTTTACTCCCCTATTTCAGCTTTATTTTTTGTTGTCATATTTTAGACCTTTTTTCGTATGCCATAACTACTTATTGTAGTTTTAGTTGATTTTGTCTTTTAACCTTAAACTACTTTTTAAGTGGCTGATTGTCTGTGTTAATATATATTTACCTCTACCAGTGAGATTTTTCTTTCATATATTTTCTTATTTATGGTCATGGTCTTTTCCTGAGCCAGGTTGGGTGTAATCAGTGCTTGGGGTGCTGGCTGGTCAGGACTGGAGTGGGATCAGGGTGTGGTAGCACCCATTGGTCAGCTGTCCAGGGCTAGAGTGGGTTCTGGGCGAGGAGGCCTGGTATGCACACACATAAGACAGCACCCTGGCTATCCAGTGTCAGAGTGAGGTCAGGGCAAAGTGGCTGGGAATGTGCTGAACAGGCCTTACAGTTCAGCCAGAGCACTGGGATAGAGCCTCCACCAATGCTATCTCGGGGGGTGGGTATAAACCATGACACTTAAAGACACGCTGATCCTGGTATATTCCCATTGATCCTGGAAAGATCCTGTGGTTCACTATCTCTACATAGTTTTTCTATCTCATTTGTTGTATAGAAGCTGCTCATATAGCACTCAGTTGTTTCTCAGGAAGAATATCTCTCTTTATAGGTGTAAATTCTGTATGTTCATGGGGGCGGGGGATGAGCTCAGTGTCCACCTGTGCTGCCATCTTGGACCTGCCTCCAAGCACACATCCTTGTTACGATAGCACATGACATCTTTAGAATAAGAAGTACTTTATAATATAGATGCCTGAACAACATAGAAAATAATTAAGCAGTGAACATGCAATACTTGAATACAGACATAGGAATTTCAGGAGACTAGTGAAGCAGTTGGCAAATCTAGAAAAAGGAACTGGTATAGGACAATTCTCATCAGGCCTCTCTTTTTAGGTATGCTTTTAACTTGAGCTACAACCTGTAATTCTAGAAGATACATTTCTGGAATGAGTAGACAGATACATTTTCTTTGTTCATGAGTATAATTATTATGTACAGACAAATTCTACTTCCTTTGACATCTACATTGGACATGTGCTGCTGAGTATATATGTGAGGATTCTTACAGTACATTGTACAGACTGATTCTCAAGAAGGAGAATTTTTTCTCTCACCCCCAAAAAAGGGAACAAGTATTTTTATATTAGATAACTACCCAGAGAGAGTGACAGGGTTGTGACCGTACTGGAACTGGGAATCAAGATTACATAAGGGCACAAACAAGACAGAACAAAGATCCTGATATTCTCAATTGCTCAACGTACTGTAGTCCCACACATGCCAAGATTCTTACTTTTGTTCCTCCATTGTATATGGATCTTCTAGATGAGTTGCATCAAGTGGTAATGAAAAATGTAAGGATTGTTTTAAGAAAGGGAAAATGCTGTCTTTTCAATTTTGTAAGGAAGTTAAAATAGTCTCATTATGAATAAATCAATAATAGAGATGATATCTAGGAAAGTAATCAGAATTGTGGATTCATAGTGAAGAAGCTTTCCAGCCTCGGCTGAAGAATAAAGTGGTGTTGTTTCCATTTGTCTGCCTAGTCCTTATGGCTTTAAATGCACTGGTGTTCAGAAAGTCTGCAATGGTTTCTCTGTATTGTGGCCCTAGGGGCTTGCATCTTGTGATAATCAGTGAGAGAGAAATAAGAAATAGGAGAACTTACTGGCTTTTGTATAAGAAATTACTTTGTCTAGGTCTCACCTGGAAAACATGATTGTAGTCAGTGGTTCTGGAACTTTTGTATGTATTAGATTTACATGGAGAGCAGGCTAAACCATAGGTGGGTAGCGCTCACCCCCTAGTTTCTGATTCAGTAGGTTTGGTGGGCTCATAATTTACATTTCTAATAGGTTCCCAGGTCATGCTAACGCTGCAAACGTGGACCACTAGAGTTTGAGAACCACTGTGGGAGATGATGTTTATGATTTCTTTCACATTTACATTGCCATAAGCATAATGAGGTAAAATAAGCTCTATAATGTTCCTGCTGGAAGAGAAATTTTGCAAAAGCCATTTATCTGCCTGGAAGATATTTTAGTGCAGGGAATTTCTGAGCAATGTTTGAAGTTGTCATCTAATGGCAGCTATTGTGTCTGTTTATATATGTCAGAGACGCATAAATTTGAGTTGAACTTTAGAAGGTTTCTCTATGTGCAAGTCATTTAGAAGAAATATTCACCTGAATGGAACTGTAGGAAAATAATTCTTAGGATCATACTCCTAATAAAGGAGCAAACATTTTCTTTTGCAACAAAATAGTATATAACAATAGTTAATAATTACTGGTTATATTAAACTGAATCTAAATATTTAATCTGAATATTTTTAAAGTGTTATGAAATTGAATTGAGTGTTTTATAAAACATATCTATTGGCTGGCAAAGTAGCAAATAATGTGATACATGTTTTCTTCCTGGCAATACTTAGATTCGTTGTTTTAGGTAACGCTGTAATCAAGGGTGTCCTTGAGGTCCTATCTTGCTGCCTGCTACCTTTAGTGGGTCTTTTCCATTTATCAGGGAAATATGTGGCTTCGATAGCTTATGATTGGGGAAAGTTTACTTTGTTACTTTAATAATGCAGTATTAATGCAGTCATTTTTATGATATGTAGCTATAGGCATTGCTTTTTATTTTTAAATTATTAGGGTACTGCCATTGCAGCAGTGAGAACTTGGGCTCAAGATGAACAGACCAAGGATCTAGTCTCAGTTCCTTCCTAGTCATTAACTGGACCCCGTTTCCAAGCATTAATTTTATTACCTGGAAAGTAGGCCTAATGATAATCTACCTGGTAAATTTTTTTGGTAATTAAATGGGATAATGCTAATCATACCTTAGTTCGTTAAATGTTAGCTATGATAATGTCCTATTTGAGTAACTTTACATATCTTTCCATACACAAGATATATTGTCCTTATTTTAATACTTATATAAAAATATAAAATGATAAGGCATCATTTTTCTTACCTTTGTATCAGAATTTGGGTCTTAAGTCTGATCTCTAGTTAGAAATAACTAGATATATGCTACCATGAATTCAGACTCTTCCTTCCCTCCCTCCCCTACTCCCTTCCTTCCTGCCATTCTTTTTTTCCTTCCATCAACATACATCTTTCTTATTTTCTAGTTGCTATTCCCTGGAGAAAGAGATCTTAAGGAACTCAACTTTCTAGTAGGTAGGGATAAAAAGAGAACTACGTAATTAAAACCCACTTTGTAAACAAAGTTCTGGAAACTCAGAAGAGGGAATAATAACATGTTTTTCCTGAGGATCAAGAAATATTCCAGGAAGATGGTGGCATTACCACCGAGGTTTAGGAGATGTTTACCAGATGACCAAAGTAAAATTAGGGAAAGAATAATTTTTCACGTAGTAAATGCTTTAAAAGCTATTGAAGCTGTGATAGTATTTGTGATATTAAAATCTATCACTGTGTGAATGGGGAAGGGCATTGGAGGATGAGGAAGACAGAGGTAAAAGATGACGGCACATATTCAGGGACCAAAATATGCCTATAATGCAGAAGGAATAAGACTTTCACTTGAGAGTGTTAGGAGACATACTGAAAAGTTTTAAGAGAGGTACTGACATGATCTAATGCGTATTTTCAAAGATATTCAGAAAAATCCAGTGTAATTTATATGCTCCAAACACTAATCAACTAAGTGTGTGACCCTCTGATGTTTCCAGAGACAACATCTTCAGAAATTTTTTTTTGTTCTTTACTAATTAAAGAAATTCCTCTTTTCATTTGTGAAAGGGAATGATCACTTGGTTAAAATACTAAGAATTAAGACTCTTGTAAGATTCTAAAATGATGCTATTATTTATTAAATTAGACTTTACATGTTGCCTTAGAAGTGTAAAACTTTTGGATATCTGCTGAAAAAAAACAGGTGTAAAATGTTGTCTAGTATGTCAACTGCTATGGAATTCTTTTGTAAACAAAGCTTTTTTTTTCATGAAACAGTTTATTCACTGCTTGTACTTATTACTTACTTGAAATCATATTTGTCCATTAATGACAGCAACTTTTGTTCCCTAGAAATGATTGTGATGTTGTAAACAAAATATTATGATTTTGAGTTAAGAAGAATAAAGGACAGATGAAGTCTTAAAAATTCAGATTCTATTTTTTTGCAAACACTTTAGTTTTAAAATATTAAAAGAAAAATACCAAAACACTGTCCCTTAAAAGTCCTGTATAAACAGAAATGTCTTAACTAAATGAATTTTCACATTTTTACTAGGCATCTGAAGCCATTAATAAATGTAAACTCCAACTTAAAAAAACTTAGACAACTTAAAAGATTTGAAATACAAATTTTTGTCTTATGAAAATGACTTTTGTAGGTTTATCATGAAAAAAATTAAATTTACATTTAGACCTCTATCTCAAAACTACTGTTAATATATTAATGAAAAATAAGTTTAAAATGTCTTTGGTGGGTGGGAAATGTAAACTAAACATAAGAAATTTTTATTTACCTTTCTTCTCAAACAAATGAGGATCTAAAAACTTAACGATGATTTAGAAAGTTTTGTTTGAAAAAAAACCTTCATTTTTGGTCCTGACAAGTGTTCTGTTGGGTATTTTCAATCCCTTCCTACATGAAACCACAGGGTCTTTAGGTCTATTTTAACTTGAAAATGGAATCTGCCATGGCCTCTTTCTTTACAGGAAATTACTTTCAATGCCTCTGCAAGTAGAGGCAAATTGGAGGCCTGAATGTTTTAGAATGACTGTACTGGCAAAAAGGTGAGAGAAGACGTAATAGAATTTTTATCATATCTTTAGATATCTCTATTTTTATAGCCAGAGAGAAAATATCATGTCTCTAAATGTGAAAATTTTTTCTCTTATATCAAGGCTATTGATAATAAAATAAAGTGCCCATCTAATAATCGTTTGGTCTGTTATAAAGCCTGATAATTTTGTTATGCAAAGAGCCATTTAATTATCAGCTGTTTTAATATAAACTAGTGATATCAGTGATGCTTTAGCTGTATTTTATATCAACTAACATCTAGCACTAAAGAATTACCCTTCTAGGTCCATGCAACCACAGATTGCCCAGACCTATATCAAATCAGAAAGACTTCAGAGTCATGGTGATGGTGGGTTTTGAAATTAGAGAGCAAAAGTTTAAGGACTATTTTGCCACTTATTCGATCATGAGTTTGGGCCTAACTCTAAATTTCTGCTTTATTCATCTTCAAAATTATAATAATCAAATTTATAGAGTTATTTCTGAGAAAGATATAGGTCATCTATGTGAAATTACTCTATAAACTTTAAAACCCTAAATAATTGTAAGGTACTCTTATAATGCTCTCTTTACTATTACCGCTACAATCCCTTTCGTTTAGCAATTATCACTAAGGATACCAATTTTTGTACAAAACCGGGTTATCAAACCTAACTGGTTAAAAAATTTTGGAGTAAATCTTACAGAACTATTGCTCTTGTGTGATAAACCGTTTGGACTTGGGAATGCCATAATTAAGAACATCATTGTCTGAGGATCTGAGGTAAGTATATATTCATTTAATATTGCCACATGATGGAATCTGTATTGGTTATTTATTTCTGCATTAGTAATTAACTCAAAACTTAAGAATGTAAAATAACAAACATTTATTATCTAACAGTTTCTTTGAATCAAATATATTTTGGGGAAGCTTAGCTGAGTGTCTCTGACTCAAAGTCTCTCATTAGGTTTTAGTCAAGTTGTTATCTGGGGCAGTGTACCCATTATTTTCTCCTTTGTGATGAAAACTTTTAAGATTCATTTTCTTGGCAACTTTTGGATATGCAATATAATATTATTGACTACAGTCACCGTGCTGTATATTACACCCCTATGACTTATGTATTTTATATCTAAAAGTTCGTACTTCTTGACCAACTTCCCCCGTTTCTTCCTCCCATAACCCCCTTCCTCTTTGAAGCCACCAGTCTTGTTCTCTGTATCTCTGAATCTTGTTCTCTGTATCTCTGAATCTTGTTCTCTGTATCTCTGAATCTTGTTCTCTGTATTTGATTTTCACATGCAAGTGAAATCAAACAGTACTTGTTTTTCCCTGACTTATTTCACTTAGTATAATACACTCAAGGTCTGTATATGTTGTTACAAATGGCAAGACTTCTTTTTTTATGACTGAGTTGTATTCCATTCTATGTGTGTGTTTCTCTCACATCTGTTACCCTGTCGATGGACACCAAGGTTGTTTCTATACCTTTACTATTACAAATAATATGCAGTGAACATAGGGGTGCATGTATCTTTTTGAATAACTGTTTTCATTTTCCTTGGCTAAATACCAAGCAGTGGGATTGCTGAATCACATGGTAGTTCTATTTTTAATTTTTTGAGAAATCTCCACACTGTTATCCATAGTGGACACACCAATTTACAATTCCATTAGCAGTGTACAAGGGTCCCCTTTTCTCCACATCCTCACCAAAACTTATTTCTTGTCTTTTTGATAATAGTCAGTCTAACAGACATGAGGTGATATCTCATTGTGGTTTTGATTTGCATTTCCCTGATCATGAATGATATTGAGCCTCTTTTCTTGTCCCTGTTGGCCATCTCTATGTCTTCTTTGGAAAAATGTCTATTTATTTATATCCTCTTCCCATATTTTAATGAGATTATGGGTTTTTAAAAAAACTATTGAGTTGTATTAGGTCCTTATTTTTGGGGATATTAACTTCTTATCAGATATATGATTTGCAAATATTTTCTCCTATTCAGTAGGTTGCCTTTTCAGTTAGTTGATGATTTTCTTTGCTGCATAGAATCTTTGTAGGTTGGTAGGCTCTCACTTGTTTATTTTTGCTTTTTTGTTGCTTTCACTTTTAGGTTCAGATCCAAAAATTTATCACCAAGACTAATGTCAAGGAGCTTACTACCAGTGCTTTCTTATCGGAGTTTCATGGCTTCAATTCTTACATTCAAGTCTTTAATACAATACACTGAGTTAGTTTTTGTGTATGGTGTAATATAGTGGTTTTGTTTTCTTGTTGTTTTTTTTTTTTTGGCTATTTAGTTTTTCCAGCACCACTTATTGAAGAGACTGTCATTCCTCTACTGTACATTTTGTCTCCTTTGTTGGAAATCAATTGACAATATATATGTGGGTTTATTTCTGTGCCCTTTATTCTTTTCCATTGACCTGTTTTTTTTTTTAATGTCAACACCATACTGTATGGATTACTATAATTTTGTAGCATAGTTTGAAATCTGGAAATGTGATGTCTCCATCTTTGTTTTCCTTTTCAATATTATTTTGGTTATTTATGGTCTTTTGTGGTTCTCTAAAAGCTGTAGGATATTTTTTTTCTATAAAAATTTTAAGAGTCTTGAAAGTGATTGCGTTGAATCTGTAGATTGCTTTGGGTAATATGGACATTTAAAAATACTAATTCCCCCAATCTATGGGTATGGCATATCTTTTCATTTATTTGTATCTTCTTCAGTTTCCTTCATCAGTGTCTTATAGTTTTCAGTGTATTAGTCTTTCCATTGTTGGTTAAATTTATTCCCTGGTATTTTTATTCTTTTGATGCAATGGTAAATGGAATTGTTTTCTTAATTCCCTTCTGATATTTTATTGTTAGTGTATAGAAAGGCAGACAATATTTGTATATTGATTTTGTACCCTGCAATTTTTCTGAATTCATTTATTAGTTCTAACAGTTTTTGTTGGTGATTTTAGGGTTTTCTCTATATAAAACCATGTCATCTGCAAATAGTCACAGTTTTATATGTTTCTTTTTAATTCGAATGTCTGTTATTTTCATGCATAATTTCCCTGGCTAGAAATTCCAATATTATGTTGAAGAAAAGTGCCAAGAGTGGGCATCCTTGCCTTGTTTATGATGTTAGAGGAAAAGCTTTCTACTTTTCACCAGTCAGGGTGATATTAGCTGTGCACTTGTCACATATGGCTGTTATGCTGAGGTATGTTCTTTCTGTAACCATTTTGTTGAGAGTTTTTATCATAAATGGATGTTGAATTTCATCATGGGTTTAGACAATAGTTTACTTTACAAAATGATTCCCCTGCTATTTCAAGCACACATCTGGCACCATACTTAGTTATTACAGTATTATTGACTATATTCCCTATGCTGTACTTTATATACCTGTGACTTTTTTTGTAACTACCAATTTGTACTTAATCCCTTCATCTTTTTTACCCAGTCCTTGACACTCTCTCTGTTTTGGCAGCCATCTGTCTTTTCTCTGTATCTATGAGTCTGTTTCTATTTCATTATTTACTTTGTTTGTTACATTTCACATATAAGTGAAATCATATGATATTTATATTTCTATTTTTAACTTAATAAGCATTATGCCCTCTAGGTCCATTGTGAAATGCAGTAAGATTTCTTTTTTTTTAAGTACTAATTTTTTTTATTATTATTGTTGTTCAAGCACAGTTGTCTCCATTTTCCCACCACTACTTTCGCCCACCCCACCCACCCCCACCTTTCACCCTCAATCCTATCCCCCTTTGGCTTTGTCCGTGGGTCCTTTATACATGTCCCTTGATGATCCTTCCCTTCTTTCCCCTATTATTCCCCTCCCACCTCCGCTCTGGTCACTGTCAGTTTCTTCTTTATTTCAATGTCTCTGGTCATATTTTGCTTGCTTGTTTGTTTTGTTCATTAGGTTCCACTTATAGATGAGATCATAGGGTCTGTCTTTCACCACCTGGCTTACTTCACTTAGCATAATACTCTCCCGTTCCATCCCAAACATGGTTAAATTTCATTCTTTTTCATGGTTGAGTAATTTCCATGATATATATACCGTAAGTTCTTTATCTACTCATCAACTTGTGGACACCTGGGTTCCTTACATATTTAGGCTCTGCAGTGAGCATAGGGGTGTTTGTATTCTTTCTAATAAATGTTTTGGGTTTCTTCAAATATATGCCCCAAAGTGGAATTGCTGACTCATAAGGCAGTTCCATTTTTCATTATTGAGGAAACTCCATCCTGTTTTCCATAGTGGTTGCTTCAGTCTGTATTCTCACTAACAGTACACAAGGCTTCCCTTTTCTCCAAGGGAAACCTTCCCAAAACTTGCTTTTTGTTGATTTGTTGATGATAGGCATTCTGGCAGGTGTGAGGTGACATCTCATTGTGGTTTTCAAACATATGATTGATTTGCAGATTTTGAGCCATCCTTGCATTCCTGACATAAATCCCACTTGGTCAGGTATATGAGGGGGGACCCCCCAAAATAGAATTATCTTCTGGAGGGTGGGCCCCCTGTAGAACAGGCTTCCCCTCCTAGGTGAGTGTTCTAGGAACCTGTCTGTATCAGTGTAGCAGCTAGCAATGTTGTAAGAAGCTGCATTCCACTTCAGTGAATTTTCTTTGAAGACTCTTTCAAGGAATTTGTCCATTTCATGATGGGTGATTTATGAGTACTCCTGCTATCAGGAGCTGAGTGTTTAGAAGTTTTTGACCAAAAACAGCATGACCCCCCTGCCCTCCCCTCCTTATTCACCACATCTCACCCCGAGCTATTTTTTTGTTTCCCCCAATGAAAAAATTCCTCAAGGAGAAACATCTTGCTGATGCAGAAGAGGTGAAACAAGAAATGGCAGTAGCACTAAAAAGCATCAAAATCAATGAGTTCAGAAACTTTTGAGCAGTGGAAAAAAGTCTCAATAGGTGTATTGCATCAAATGAAGGGTACTTTGCAGGTGACTGAAGTTTAAACATTTAAGAATAAATACACAATTTTTATAAATAAATTCTGATTTTTTGAGATTTTTAATATATTATGATGTTTTAATATATTGTTGAATTTTTATTTTGTTAGTATTTTTTTGAGGAATTGCATGTGTGTTCATCAGTGAGGTTGGCTTATAATTTTTTTTTAGTGGTGTCATTTTCTAGTACTAGTAACACAACAATGCTGGCCTCATAAAATGAATTTAGACACATTCCCTCATCTTCAATTTTTTGGAAATGTTTGAGAATGATATAGATATTAAATCTTCTTTGAATGTTTGGTAGAAATCACCAGTAAAGTTATCTTGTCCTGAACTTCTGTTTGTTGTGAGTTTTAAAATTTCTGATAAACCCTTCTTAGTAGTAATTCATCTATACTCAGAATTTCTATTTCCTTATGGTTCAGTCTTGGAAAATTGTATGTTTTTAGCAGTTTATTTCTTCTAGGTTCTGGACTTTGTTGGAATGTAATAGTTCCAAGTTTTAGTTTTTGATCCTTTGTATTTTCTGGTATTAGTTGTAGCTTGTCCTCTTTCATTTTTGACTTTATTTGAGCCTTTTAAAATTTTTCTTGGTGAGTCTAGCCAAAAGTTTGTCAACTTTGCTTATCTTTTCAAAGAACCAATTCTCCTTGATCTTTCCTGTTATCATTTTATTCTTTCTTCCAGTTTTTTCCACTCTAAGATTTATTATTTTCTTTCCTCTATTAACTTTGGGATGCTTGTTCTTTTTTTTCCTAGTTCTTATAGGTGTAGAGGTAGCCTGTCTATTTAGGGTTTTTTATTTTTTTTCTTTTGAGGCTGAGTATTTTTTTCTTTTGAGGTTGAGTATTTCTATGAACTTCCTTCTTAGATCTGCTTTGCTGCTTCCCACGTATTTAGGTATGTTATATTTTTATTTTCATTTTTCTTATGGTATTTTTGATATCTTTATTGACCCATTAGTTGTTCAGTAGTACGTTGTTTAATCTTAACATATTTGTGTTTTTTTCAGGTTTCTTCTGTAAATGATTTCTAGGTTTATAACAAAGTGGTTGGAAAAGATGCTTGATATGATTTCAGTCTTTTTAAATTTATTGAAACTTGTTTTGTGGCCTAACATGTGACTTATTTTGGAGAATGTTTTATGTGCACTTGAGAAGAATGCTATATTCTGCTTTTGAATGAAATGTTTTGATATACATTTAAATATATCTGGGCCAATGTGTCATTTAAGGCTGCTATTTCCTTACTGATTTTCTATTTGGTCGACCTGTTTGTTGATATAAATGATGCGTTAAAGCCCCTTACTATTATTATAATTTCTCTTAGGTCTGTTAATATTTTCTTTATATGTTTATGTGCTGTTATGCTGGATGTATAGGTATTTACAAATGTTGTATTTTCTTGTTGGGTTGGCTTATCATTATGTAATACTCTGTCATTTATTATATTTATTTTAAAATCTATTTTGTTCGATACAAGTATAGCTACATCAGGTTTCTTTCCATTGCCATTAGCATCTAATACTTTTTCCATTCATTTATTTCAGTCTCTGTTCTCCCTTCTGAAGTGAGTCTCTTGTAGGCAGCGTATAGATGAGTCTTTTTTCTTTTAATAAAATGCATTTAGCCAATCACTGTCTTTAGATTGGAGAATTTGGTTCATTTACATTTAAAGTAGTTACTTAAAGGTATGTACTTATTGCCATATTGGTAATTTTTTCTGGCTTTTTTTTTTTTGTAATTTCCATTCTTTTCTTCCTCTTGTGCTTTCTTTCTGTTGTAGTTTGATGAATTTCTTTAGTATTATGTTTAGATACCTTTCTCATTATTTTTTCTGTATCTACTATAGCTTTTCACTTTGTGGTTACTATGGGATTCACATATAACAGCTCATAGGTTTAACAAACTTCAGTTTGAACATATTCTGAAACTACGTTTTTACTCCTTCATCACAACTTTTAAGTTCTAATGTCACATTTTACATCGTTCTATTTTATTTTATCCCTTAACAAATGTTGTAGTTGTAATTTTACTACTTTTGTCTTTTAGTCATTATACTTGCCTGATAAGTAATTTCTTCACTACTTTTATTTATATATTTATCTTTACCAGTGATATTTTTACTTTCATTTGTTTTCTTATTATTAATTAGTTCCTTTTCAGCTCACCAAAGTCCCTTTACTATTTCTCATAAGAGTGGTTTTGTGGTAATAAATTTCTTAAGCTTTTGCTTATCTGGAAAACTATCTCTTCTTCAATTTTGAATGATAACCTTTCTGCCTATTGTTGGTCCAGAGGTTTTTTTTTTTCCCCTTTAGCAGTTTAAGTAGATCATGCTACTTTATTCTGGTCTGCACAGTTTGTGCTAAAACATCTACTAATGGTCTTATAGGGGTCCTTGTTTTTGTAACAAGTTGTTTTCTCTTTATTTTTAACTTTTGGCATTTTACTAGTGTGGATTTGTGGGGGGGGAGGTTATCTTATTTGGAACTCTCTGTGCTTCCTGAACAAGGATATCTGTTTTCTCTCCTAGGTTAGGGACATCTCCAACAATTATTTTTCAGATAAGTTTTCCACTCTTTTATCTCTCTCTTTTCCATTTTGGAACCCAATTATGTGGCTGTTATTTTGCTTGATGTTGCTTATATCACCTATGATATTTTCACTTCTTTTAATTCTTTTTGTTGTTGTTGCTGTTGCTCTGAGCTCCACTGTTCCATCTTCTACATCACTGATCCATTCTTCTGCTTATCTATTCTGCTATTATACCCCTATACTATACTCTTCAGTTTAGTTATTGCATTCTTCTGATCTGTGATCTATGTTTGGTATTTTTTAATACTTTTAATCTTTTTGTTGAAGTTCTCACTGTGTTTATTTATTCTTCTTCTGAGTTCAGTGAGCAATTTTATGACCATTACTTGACTCTTTATCAAGTAAGTTGCTTATCTTCATTACAGTCTTTTCCTGAGTTCATTTTGTTTTGTTTTGTTTTTTTCATTTGGAACATATTTTTTCTTCCTCATTTTGCTTCTCTCTGTGTATTTGTTTCCATATATTAGGCAAAATAACTACCTCTCTCAGTCTTGAAAGACTGGCCCTTTGTATGAGATAACATTTATCATTGAACCTGGTCCTAGCTGCTGATTGTCTGTTGAACCTTTGCGATTGTCAAAGCAACTTGATTTATTTTTGATAGGTCCCAACTGTTGAGAGTTTGTTGAGATCTCTCAGTGTTACAAAGAAAGGGATCTCAATCAGTACTTAGTTTCAAGTTGATTGGAAGCCAGATCCTCAGACAGCAGCTTTTAAGGTATTCAAATATGTACAGTCCTGTGGGACCACAATCATAGACCCTTGTGGTTTCCAGACCAGGAAGTCTGGAGGTACTCCCTGGGAAAAAGTTTCAATAATCAGGGCTTCGGTTGAGTGTGTGAGTTTCCTTCTGGGAGGTACCAGCAAACTGTAGTTAGGACAAGGGAGAGTGCAAAGGTGATGTCTCCATGTCTTTGTTCCCTGAAAGCACTTCCATTGCCTCTAGATATATGTCAAATGTTAAGCCTGCCCCTCAGGCTAAAGTTCCAAGACAAGTAAATAGGCATTTTTCCACAAGAACACCAGGGGTGTGTTTACGTCTGCTTTCTGTTCAGTACCCTTTGGGTGGTAGCCAACCAAGAACTGTGTTCCTGATCGCTAGAGTCCTGTGGGGTCCAGAAATGCAAGTTCCCCTGGCCACTGGGGTTGGCTCCCTCCAAGGGACACCCTCCACTTCGATTCTGAGTGTCTGCAGGCTTTTGTGAGGCAGCAGGAGAGCACTGGGGGCAGGGCATACCCACTGGCTTTAGTTAGGCCATAGGAACATTCAGGAGCAAGGCACATTCATTGGGTTTAATAAAGCAGCAGAATGCTTTGACTATGTGAACTTTCTGGCCTTAACAAGGCATAGGAGGGTGCCGTATCTGCGTATGCCAGTCAGGTTTTGAAAGTCCATAGGAGAGTGCCCTGACCACTGGAGCCCACCCAGTAGCTTTAGATAGGTGGCCGGATAGTGCTGTGCCTGTATATTTCTCCTGGCTTTTTAGCAAGGCCATCCTAAAGGTGTCCATGCGTACCCACCTATACTAGCTAGGTAGAGGGAGAGAGCAAAAATGGTACCTGGCAGCTCCTCCTTCCCCAGGGAGGGTCTCAAATGGCTCCTGCCATCTGCAGATACTTTAAGGTTGGCAAATGAATCTCCACATATGGGTCTCTCCACAGGCAATCTGAGAGAGAGAGAGAGAGAAAGAGAGAGAGACCAACTCAAGATGGAAGACACACTTATTTTATAACCTAATCTTGGCAGTGACAGTTTATCACTTCTACCATATTTTATTTATTAGAAGAGGATCACCAAGTTCAGTCTGTACTCAAGGAGATTACAAAAAGGGCACCAAAAAGCAGGTGTTAATTAGAGACCATCAAAGTGACAACCTACCATTGTTTGTCCTCTGGCCCCCAAAACTCATGTGCCTCCAGCATGCAAAATATACTCACTCCCTCCCAAGTCCTTGTCTCATTCTATTGTAGCCTTAGTTTAAAACCCAGCATCTTGTCTCTAAACCAGGACCAAACGTAAATGAGAGTCTTTTATATAGTTCCTTAAGTATGGCTCCAAAGTACAGTTCCACCTGCTTTGCAGATGTGTGAAATAAAACTGACAAATTATTTCCTTCCTACAACCCTAACATATAATAGTGGGGCAGGTATAGCATAAGTCCTGTAGACATTTTTGTTCAAAAGGGATACAATGGGAACCCCAAATGAGTCTTTTCCATAACAGTTCTGAAATCCAGCAGGCAAATATTGGAAGTTCCCTCCAGGAAAAATTATTTATGCTTCTAGCTAAAGATAGATCCTGGGTTTGCTTCCACCTCCATATTTTACCTTTCATAAAAGTCAGGGTATGTGTGTAGCTGAGCCATCTTTCTCAGCATGCTTCATGTTGGTAAAGTTCTAGAGATCCAAAAATCTCTCCCAATTCTTTACTATCTCTGTCCTCCTTGGGCCAAGCTGATGATGTTGCAGTGCCCAGCACTGGTAAGACCTTTGTAGGTCTTCTGTATACTTTTGTATGGTTCATTTCATTTGACAAAAGCTACACCTCAAGCTTCTTCAGGATAACTTATTCTCTCCTTTGGGTCCCTTTGGACAGCTGAGGGAACAGGCCCTTAAACTTTATAGAGACCCTGTTGCTTGACTGAGGAAAGCTACATGGAAGATTCGTAACATATTTTCATTTCATTTATACGAAGTTCAAAAAGGGCAAAACTGAGATACATTATTCAGAGATTCCCACATAAGGATTATAACCATATAGAAAACAGGTGCAATTAACAAAATATTAGAATGTTAGCTACTCCTGGGAGGAAGGAGAGGGATATGGGAAGAAGGAGAAGAAGGGCTTTAAAGTTGTTTGTATATCATACAAACATATATATATCATATATTGTGCTGGGTGATGGATACCCTGGTATTTATTTTATAGTTTTTACTAAGCTGTAAATAAATATATACATACATGTACCTGACAGACTCCTTTTTCTACATGACTAATACAACAGAGCAAAAAACGAAGAAAAAGTATAGTCACTAAAATGCAGTAGAGGCATTGTTTCTCAAACCTAGTGAAAGCATAGGATTATTGTGTTATAAAATTGAAGGTAGAAGGAATGTCAAGGGGTGAAATTGTATGCCATTACAAGCTTGAATTACATGTAACTGTCAGGTGATTAAACTGAGTTTAATATGCATTGTCTTTTGACATGTTTTATTAGCTATTTAATAATGTTTTTTTATTTTTTATTTTTCAATATATTTTATTGATTATGCTATTATAGTTGTCTCATTTTATTTATCCCTTTTCTCCCCTCCACCAGCACCCAATCCCATCAAACACCCCCACCCTCCCACCGCCCGGTTCATATCTACAGGTTGTACATATCATTCTTTGGTTCTCAATTTCCTATACAGTTCTTAACTTCCCCCTGTCTGTTTTTTTGTTTGTTTTGTTTTGTTTTGTTTTGTTTCTGTCAACATTTTCCTGCTACCACTTTTCCCAGCCCCACCCCTCACCTTCCACCCTCAACCCTTCCCCCATTTGGCTTTGTCAATGGGTCCTTTATGCATGTTCCTAGATGACACTTCCCCTTCTTTTCCCCTATTATCCCCCTCCCGGCTCCTCTCTGGTTACTGTCAGGTTGTTTTTTATTTCAATGTTGTGGGTTATATTTTACTTGGTTGTTTGTTTTGTTAATTAGGTTCCACTTTTAGGTGAGATCACATGGTATCTGTCTTTCACCACCTGGCTTATTTCACTTAGCCTAATGCTCTCCAGTTCCATCCATGCTGTCGGGAAGGACAGTAGCTCCTTCTTTCTTTCTGCTGCATATTATTCCATTGTGTAAATGTACCACTGTTTTTAGATCCACTCATTTATTGTTGGGCACTCACGTTGCTTCCAATTCTTGGCTATTGTAAATTGTGCTGCTATGAACATTGGGGTGCATAGGTTCTTTTGAATTGGTGTTTCTGTATTTTTAGGGTAAAATCCCAGCAGTGGAATTGCTGAGTCAAACGGCAGTTCCATTTTTAGTTTTTTGAGGAAATTCCAAACTGTTTTCCACAGGGGCTGCTTTTTGCAGCTGGCTGTTATCTCTACTTTTTGGACTCTGGTGCTATAGGCTGGGGATCCCTGCATATGGTTTAGACCCCACTCTTCTCTGGGGGATCCATCTGGCTGCTTAAATATCCCTCTGGTGCTGCTTCCTGAGGGTGCCCAGCCGGCCTCCTTGCATCTCTGCCACACTCCTTACCAGTCAGTTTGTGCCGACTGGATTCTTCTGCCTGTCCGAGGCTATAAGGCTTCTCTGTTGCTCTTGTTCAGTTGTTTGTTCCAGGTGATTTCCCCACAATTTAGTTGTAATTCCAGATTGGTCCCCAGAGGAGATCAGTGTGACTTCCATTCACTCCACCATATTGGCCTCTTCAATAATGTTTTTCTAAAAAAGCAAAACATTCCAAGAGAATATTAAACATAATAATACTGGCATTCATCATATCCAGTGCAGCAGTTTTCTCATCCTACTCATTTTTCTGTTATTTTCCTGATTTTTGAAGCTAAAGAAAAAGACAAAGAAAGGAGTTGGGAGTCAGAATCAAATTTATTGCAGAATTTTGAGAAAATATTCTTCTCAAAGTAAATTATTCTGAATCATTGGTGAAGTCCTAAGACACTGAAGGAAAGAGGGGGAGAGGTTGGCTGTTTCTTATGTTCAGATAGAGGAGTTGGTTAGATGGTGATACTAAAAAGATGGGAAATGATGTATAGTCCAACTTTTCTTCTAAATACATAGTTCTGATTTGTAACTCTTTTGATTAAAATTTCCCCTTCTTTCAGTGCCTCCTTGTTACTCAGGGTAAAAGGTATACTTTCATGCTGTGACACAAGCTCTCCTCTCCAGCCCTACACCTTGATTTCCTAGCCCACTCCCAATACATTCTGGCTTTGCAAACCACCAGTCCCTTGTTTTGCAGGAATACACATCTCTGTCTCTCTCTCTGTCTCTGTCTCTCTCTCTCTCTCTCTCTCTCTCTCTGGTGATGCTTATGGACATGTTGTTCTCTCTGCCCTAAAGACCTATTTTGTCTAACTTCTGGTCCCCTTTCTGGTGTGAGAGACATTAAATACAGAGGGAAAATATTGTTGTCTCCCCTTATAGGATCAGGGGTAGTTATGTGTTGACTCTGTTGGGATTGTGTTGAACTTCTAAGTTATTTGTTTCCTACTCTTGACTATAATTTCTTGGAGGACAGAGTATCTTTATAGTTTTATCTTTATGGTGACTTGTACCTGGTAAGTGGCTAATAAGTATTTGTTGGCTAAGCAGATAAATGCATTTGGTAGATGACAGAAATAGTTTGTTGAGAACTATAACCACAAAGGTACAGAAAAATGGGCAATTTAATGGAATAATTAAACATGTCGCCTCTGGAACCTGATTTTCCAGGATGGAATATTATCCCTACTACTTATTAACTATGGGTTATTGAGCAAATTATAAACTTTCTTGCCTCAGGTCTCATTTGTTAAAGGGAGTGGTAATAATACTGGCTTCATTGGGTCGTTAGAGTGATTAAATGAATTAACATATGTTAAGTGCTATAGACAGTCCTGAGATCTAGTAACTCAGTTCACCTAATATTGTTGCAGATGGCAGACCACAGCATTCAATTAACCCTCATGAGGGCCATTGAAAGGTGGATCAAGAAAAGAGAAGAGCAAGGAACTCTTCACCTTTGTATACTTAACACTTTCATTCTCCTCATCATGGTACTGAACACGCCATATTAAAATTGCGTGTCCTAGTATGCATTTCCGTCTTATTCCGAAGATTGGGGAGAGAAGGTCCATATCCCCGTTGGGCACTGCTGTATCACAGATTACGACACATAGTTATTTCTTAACAAATATTTGTAAGTGATTGGCAAGCACAGCCTGAAGTCATTTGATGATTTGATGGCCTGAGTTCTAAGAACCTGGATAGTGAATAATTGTGAATCTTAAAAATTACAAACTAAGCCTAAAACTCAGATGTTATAGTTACCATGTCTCTTACCACCAGTTAATTGTACCTTGAAATTTTCTCACCTTGAAGTCAAGTTTAACTGTTTTTTTACCTATGTGTGTGATTAAAGTCAAGTCTGTGAAGAGTAGAGGCAAGGAACTGAACCCAGGAGTAGGGTCCCACTCACTTGGGAATGACAGCGACGCTGACAGAAGGGAAGGCTAAGGATATCAGTGGATTGGCCCAGGCACACCAGGCATTGTGTGGTACACAAACCTGCCACAGCCTCACATTTCATTATAAGATTCAAGAGGAAGTAAATATGAGAAAAAATATGAGGGAGTTTAAGGAGATGAGGCAGTGAATTAACAATTCACTGTTTGGGGAGCATGATATGTAATAGTTCAGGACACAAATTTATTTGATAAATGATATCTTAAGGGAATTATCAGATAAAATTAAAGCTTTCCAATTACTTTTCTTCAGATAATGTCACTATTCCTCATAAACACACTGTGGTTTATTTCATTTTTTATGTGTAGGTTTGCTGCAGATTTAGACAAAGGTGAGCAAACCCAACTTTACTCTCAGGATACATATTTCAAAATGGTGTACTGGTTCCTAGACAGGTAACTTCCACCAGCAAGCCTTCAAGGTGAATAGGGAACACCTTGTTGGCTCTTTGGAACAAACACTAACTCTTTCAGGACATTACATTTCCTCTCTAGTACACTAATTGGCAATTTGGGAGCCTGAAGCAGCAATGTGTCTCCTAGAAGAATTTTTATCTCACACCTAGGGAGTAGTTTACTTACCTGGTAGGATCATAGAATAGCAGAGTTTGAAGGACTTTTGAGTACTCATCTATGGCCTTGGCCAGAGAAGCATAGGAAAAACAGGCGTATTACATGCGGCTCAGTCCCAAAGCAGCCCTGTAGTCTTGGGATCATCTTAAATTCTCTCCCTTCCTCTGTCTGCCCAGAATAGAAATTTCAGGCCAATTCTGGATGGGAGCCACCAGAGCATGACAAGACATTTTCTTGTTACATGGGTAGGCTTTGTAATGTCTTATTTAATGTCAACAGACAGGCGATGTGGTTCTGACCTTGTTCATTCTGGGGGAGAGCTTTCATGGGATTTTGTTGAGCATATTTCTAAAATAAACAAATCTATTTAATTTAAAATCTCTTGCCATTGTGGTTACATATTTTTTAATATGTAACAAGCTCGAGACTCAGGTATTCTTCTTAAATTACTAATGATTTGTATTATTTTACTCAGCCGTCACTGAAGTATGTTCATTAAGAATTGGATTCTAAAGCCACGTGGTCAGAAATTTGAATACTTTGCCCACTACTAGTTCATGGCTTGGGGAGGGTTTTATAGCTTCTTCAAGACACACTGTCCTCTCTGTAACATGGGATAATAATAATGATTTATGTCAGATGTTGGTTTTGAGGATTAAGATACTGATTGTAAAGCTTCCACTACAGCGTGACATATTGTAAATTCTCTGTAAACGTTGACTATTATCGTCATTGTTATTGCCATGGCAGGCAGTAGCTAAGGTTGAAGTTCACATCATTATATAGAACTTTCTTTAAAAATCGGTAATATAAAAAAATTCTAAGAAAAGAGATCTTTATTTTTATAAACCTGGAAGGCTGCATAAAATAGTTGATATTCTTATTATAAATTGTTCTAATGTAGCCATCAATGTTTAATTTAAAAGTATACTTGTTAATATTACTATATATATTTAAAATAGTAGGAAATAAAGCTGTATTTATTTGAAAGTATCTGGTAATTTTGACTTCCTGTTGATTTACACGAATTTTTCACTCAGTTCAAATGAGAGCTCTTTCCCACAACTTGACATTCTTTCATGCTAACGATCCTAAATTACAGGCGTTTAAGACAGGAGTGAGAATATTAGCCTGCTTATTATACAACAAAATTTAAGTCCTTAATTCTATTAATTTATAGCTGTGTTCCCTGAGCATATGTTTGATTTCTTTGGACATGTTTACTTCTTTGTAAAGTAGAGATAAACAATACCTCATAGACATAAAATGAAACTAATTATGTTTAATTGGTTTGACAAACAAGCTATTAGGAGCTACTTTGAAAAGCAAGTTACCATTCTAAAGTCCACATTGTTCCTTGTGGTGAAGATGAAGTGAGGCCCTAGCAGGTTAAGTTCTGTCTGAGGATGACGGGCTGGCTTTGGAAAAGTCTGGGCATATCCTGGGTCTGCTACATGAGAACTAATCAAAATATGCTCTTATGAACATTTCTCTGTGAGATGCTCCATGCGCAAGGGTTGTATGGGCAAATAAGTTTGAGAATGCTGTATGTTACAACTCCAACCCATTTGTAGATTCACAGTGCTCATTAATTAACTAATTAATTAATTTGTTTTTATTGAATTTATCTTGGTGATACTGGTTAGAGTTAGGACTTATTTAACTTGTATTACAGTGTCTCTTAAACATATTTCACCTTGAAATCCATTGATGTTGCTGGAGAGAGCTGAAGGCCTGAGGTTGGAGATAATTAACTTACTGTGATACCAGTTCATGCCATTGTCTCCAGCAGAGCTGAGATGCCAATAAAAATAGAGACCTAAGGAAAATGTTCACCTGTGGACATTTATCCAGGGATTGGTTTTTCTAGAGGAAGCCAGTCACAAAGTAGAGAATGAGAAGAGAAGCATGATAGGGGAGCAGATGACTTCTTTTTCAGACCTTGTGAGTTTTGGCTGTCTGACTAGGAGCTGAATGTGTAACTGTGACTATCAGGAAAGAGAATTGTGATGCAAACATAGTTGATTTTTAGTAATTCAAGATTTAATCAACAAATTTAGATAGCAAAGCTTAGAGGGGAACAATAAAAACTTTGGCAGAGGAAATTGTATAATTTCAGAGAGATAGTGTTTTAGATTAAAAAGAGAATGGGATCACAACAGACAGAAGACTCTAACATTCAGACACTAGGCAAAGAAAGAGAAAACATCAATTGCCAACTCCTTAGTGAATAGTTATACTCTATTTTTTCACATTATTGCTGTTCATTACTAATGCTTTTTCTCTGAACGAGCAAGAAAAACTCAGGCAAGTTGTGATATGTCTGAAATCAAGTAGCTAAAGAGTGGCAAGTTTGGCTCTCCAGCAAAGAGGCCTCCTGACTCATAGGGATTTAGCTGTCTTTCCCCACCACATCCTGATAGCATTCTGTTATGCGTCCCTTTGTTAGAGTTTTCTCTCATTAAATTTATAGCCAAGATACAAAATACTGTAAATATCGTGCTGTGGTATGAGTTATAACTCCTGTGAGTTGGGAGAATGTTATCAATGGGTGTTTCTATCCCTGTAATAGAGCCAGAAAATCAGTAAGGGTCTTATCTATGCTAAGAATAATGGACATTGTTACTTTGAATCATCATAAGGGGTTAGGAGTAGATATTAGTATTTTAGTAAAGCAACAGCTAAGTTAGTTCATGGTATGACAATCTTTTATATTTTCCTTTTGATGAATTTTGAAATTCATTTTTATAGCATAAGGTATTGAATTTTAATGTTTTAAATAGGATAGTAAACCAAGAAAAATCATATCTGTAATATATATGGTATATATATAAATGTATATATGTAATATATACAACATATATATTTATAAACGCATATATACTGATACATGTTTATATCACAATAATAGAAATCAAATATATTAGTCAATGGAGGAACTAAAATATTGCTGGATTTTCTCATTATCATTGACATTCATGCTGTCAGTGCTTGGCTTTGTTTTTGACTGTTTACAAAATAGTTATTTTCCATCTGCAATAAAATGGAAGTGTTTGGATTTGCTGCAAAAGCCTTGAAGATGCTTATGCTGAAGGAAATGTGTGTCTCTGCAATGAAAAGATCAGATTCAAAACCGATACTTTGGTGTTTCAAACTGTCTCAGCCACAAAGTGCATGCTGATGTAATTAATAGTGAAAATACATTTTTAAAATGAAAAAATAACTGGGCTGGTTGATGCCAATTGTCATACGTTGGTAATAAGAGGACAATTAATTTTGAAGAAAAGGAAAATGTATCACTAATTGTCACTGATAAACATTTTGCTAAGGAATTTCAACTATTTAGAGGCTAAAGTCTTCAATATTACTTTATATTTCCCTTACCCCCCGCACAGTTTTTCTTCAGCCATTGTAAGCTTTTTTGGAACACAATAACTGCCTTTTATAACTATAATTTTCCTAGGGCTGCTCTCAGGAAGTACCAAACACTGGGTTGATTAAAACAACAGAAATTGATGGTCTCACAGTTTTGGAGCCTTGAAGTCTGAAAACGAGGTGTTGGCAACCACGTGCTCTCTGACTGCTTTAAGGGGGTATCTACTTTTTTCTTCAAGCATTTGGAATTTGTTGGCAATCAGTGGTGTTCCTTGGCTTATAAATGCATCACTCAGGCACATGGCCATCTTTTCTCTGTATTTCTTTCATATTATTTTCCAGCTCTTCATGTGTGTTTTATGTCCAAATTTCTTCTTTATTTTCAGGTTTTTATATTTTATTATTAATTCTTTTCTCTTTTTTATTGCTTATATTATTACAGATGTCCCATTTTGTCCCCTTCACCCCTTCCACCAAACCTGCCCCCCACTTCCATAGTCAGTCTTCACACTGTTGTCCATGTCCATGGGTCCTTCGTGTATGTTCTTTGACTAATCTCTTCACCTCCTTTCAGTGAGTATCCCCCTCCTCTCTTACTGCTGTCAGTCTATTCCATGATTCCATGCCTCTGGTTCTTTTTTTTTTTTTCTTAATTGCTGTTCATTTACAGTTGTCCTCATTTTCCCCCATCACTCTCCCCTGCCCTACCCACCACCGACCTCCCACATTCAGTCCTCCCCCTCATTGTCTTTGTCCATGAGTCCTTTATACATGTTCCTTGACTTAACCCTTCCTCCGTCTTTCCCTGTTATCCCCCTCTAGCACCCCTCTGATCACTCTCAGTTTGTTCTTTATTTCCATGTCTCTGGTTCTGTTTTGCTCATTTGTTTGTTTGGCTGATGAGGTTTCACGTATAGGTGAGATCATATGGTATTTGTCTTTCACCATCTGGCTTATTTCACTTAGTGTAATATTCTCCAGTTTCATCCACGCTGTCTTTAAAGGTAGGAGCTCCTTCTTTCTTTCTGCTGTGTTGTATTCCATTGTGTAAGTGTACCATAGTTTTTTGATCCACTCATTTACTGATGGGCACTTAGGCTGTGTCTAGCATTTGGCTATTGTAAATAATGCTGCTATGAACATTGGGGTGCATAAATTCTTTTGAATTGGCGTTTCAGTATTCTTAGGGTATACTCCAAGCAGTAGAATTGCTGGGTCAAAAGGCAGTTCCATTTTTAGTTTTTGAGGAAATTCCATACTGTTTTCCACAGTGGCTGTACCAGTCTGCATTCCCACCAACAGTGTACTATAGTTCCCTTTTCTCCACAACCTTGCCAATACTTGTTTATTGATTTGTTAGTGGCAGGACATTTTGGTCTCCATGAGTTAGAATTTTTCTGAGTTTTTTTCTTCAGGTTGGTGTCTAATCTCCAGTCCTCGTGGTTTGAGAAAATGCTTGATTTCAATTTTCTTGAACTTGTTGAGGCATGTTTTGTGTCTTATCATGTGGTACATCTTTGAATATGTTCCATGTGCATTTGAAAATAATGTGTATTTTGCTTCTTTGGGATAAAAGGTTTATACATACAACCTTCAGTTAAGTTCATTTGATCTAGTGCATCATTCAGTACCACATTATTCCTGCTATTTTGTTTGGAAGATCTATCCATTGTTGACACTGGGGTGTTAAAATCCCCTACAATGACTGTATTACTGTTGATCTCTTAAAGTCCACCAAGATTTTCTTTATATATTTAGGTGGTCATATGTTGGATACACCTATGTTTACAAGGGTTATAGCCTCTTGTTGGACTGCTCCCTTATGTATTATGTGGTAACTTCCTTTGTCTCATGTTATGACCTTAATTTTGAAGTCTATTTTGTCAGATATAAGTATTGCTACCCCAGCTTTTTTTTCATGTCCATTTATATGGAATAGTTTTTCCATCCCTTCATTTTCAGCCTGTGCAAATCTTTCGTTCTGAGGTGGGTCTCTTGTAGATAGTATATGTGTATGTGTGTGTGTATCATGTTTTCTTATCTGTTCAGCTACCCTATGTCTTTCTTTTGATTGGAGTATTTAATCCATTTATATTTAAGGTTATCGATAGGTACTTGTTCATTGCCATTTTATTTTTTTATCCTATGTTCCTCTCTCTATGTCTTCTTATTAAAGCAACCCCTTTAATATCTCTTTGCAGTGAGGGCTTGGTGTTCATGAACTTCTTTAGCCTTTTTCCTTTGTCTGGGAAGCCCTTTATTTTCCCTTCAGTTTTAAGTGATAACCTTATTGGATAAAGTAGTCTTGGTTGCAGATCTTTGTTTTTTATTACTTTGCTTCATGACAATCCCTTCTGGCCTGAAGTGTTTCTGTTGTAAATTAGCTGAGATTCTTATTGGAACTTCTTCGTAGGTAACTGACTGTTTCTGTCTTGCTGCATTTAAGAGTCTCTCTTTGTCTTTAAACTTTGCCATTTTAATTGTGATGTGCCTTGGTGTGGGTCTTTTTGGATTCATCTTGATTGGGACTCTGTGTTTCCTTAATTTGTGTGACTTTTTCCTTCATCAGGTTAGAGGAGTTTTCTGTCATTATTTCTTCAAACAGGTTTTCTATCCCTTGCTCCCTTTCCTCTCCCTTGGTATGCTTATGGTATGGATATTGTTATGTTTCATGTTGTCCAAGAGTTTCCTTAAACCATTCTCATTCTTTTTAAGCCTTTTTTTTTTTCATTTTGTTGCTAATTGGGTGTTTTTTTCCTACCTTGACTTCCAAATTGCTGATTTGATCCTGTGTTTCATGAGGCCTGGTTTTAATTCCTTGTAATGTATTCTCCATTTCAGATATTGCATTCTTCTTTTCCAACTGGGTCTTATTCAAGGTTTCTATGTTCTTTTTCATACTGATGCAGTTCCCACTACATTTCTTGTAGTTCTTACTAAGTACCTTGGGCAGTCTTATAACCATTAGTTTGAACTCTGAAAAATTACTTGCCTCAGTTTCTTTGAGTTCTTTTTCTGGAGATCCCTCCTTTTCTTTTTTGGTGGGTTGTTTCTTTGTCTCCCCCCTTTAGTGGTCTCTTTGTGCTTGTTTCTATGCATTAGATTCATCTGCTTTGACTCTGTGTCTTGCGGAGTGGCCTTATGTGTTAGGTACTGTGGGACCCAGCAGTGAAGACTCTTTGATCTCCTGATCTGGATGCTCTAGGAATGTCCTTTGTGTGGGCTATGTGGACTCTCCTGTTGTATTTGGGTGCTGATTGTTATTGGCCCATTCACTGGTGGGAACTCCTCTCCTGCTGGCTAAGACACTCAACCCCTACCACATCTACCACACTGTTGTATAGGTGATGGCAGAACAAAGCAAAACAACACAAAAACAGCACCAAAGCATGCAACACCTACCCTAGCCACAACAGCAATATCAATGACAAGAGAGCAAAGAAAAACAAAAGCAAAAATGGAAATGGAATAGTAGATACAGGGGAAATGGAAGAAGTGTATGAGAAGAATAAAGGTAAGAAAAGTGATTATAAGAGGAGAAAGGGGAAGGGAACTAATATTAGTAATGATTTGAATGAGGAAATGGGGAAAGGAACACAGAAAATGTAACATAAACAATAGAAGGAGAAAGGAAAGAAACAATGGAGTAATCAAAAGAAAGAGTAAAACAGGAGATAAGAAAAAAAACCCAAAAATAAAAGAAAAAGAAAAAAATAAAAAGGTTATGAAAAAATAGCAAAAATAATGAAAAAAGAACCAAGTGGATTGGTCTCAGCATAGTTTGGCGATTGCCTGTTCTCTCCCTTTGGATACTGCTCTATGTCTGAGTCTCGTGTGAACCAATGTCAGTTGCTGTCCACTCTGGGCCTTGGAGCCTTTTTGAAGCTACAAGCGATCTACAGTTTGTGGCTGATCCTTTGGGGTTTGGCTGTTACCAGGGTGGGCCAAGGTAGTCTGCAAAGCTGGCTTTTATCAGCACTGGGTCCAAGGGTGTGTCAGTAAATGTCCCAAGTCACTGCAGGACCTGCCTCTCCTTTGAGAGGCTTCCAGTTGTGGGTTGGATCCCCAGTTAGGGCACATATAGTAGGTAACTGATCAGTGTTTCTCTCTCACACAAACTCTTCTCTTTCTCTCTCTTTCTCCCTTTCTCTCTCTCTCTCTCTCTTTCTCTCAGATCAGTAGAATATATCCTATATGCATAGTCTTCTTTCAAGCCTCATGTCATCCTGATAGGGTGAGGAGAGGGAGGGAAGAGTCCAGCAGCAAAACTATAACATGGGCCCTTGGTGGGGTGCTCACACTGCTCCCTTCAGATAGTCTTAGCCTCGGGCTCCCATCACTGCACTAACACCACAGCCTGCACAGCCGGCACTGCCCTGGCTGCCTCTCTCCTCACCTGGTGCTCCTGGCTCCTCAGCCTCCTCAGTCAGATCCTGTCTGGCTTGTGGTTCCAGTAGCTCCTGAGGCTGGAGAGGTGACAGCCATCTCCTCAGCCCATACTGCCATCCCCAGACCCTGGCTCCCAGTGGCAGGGTGGGTGGCTCGGCCTGGCATGGAGGGTGCCAGTGGTGAGGCTGGGTGCCAAGGTGTGGCCACTCTGGTGGCTTCTTCCCAAGGAAGACTTTGTAAATTTCACAAAATGGCGCATGCTCCAAACTTGTGCAGCCAAAAGTGTTGGGCTGTGGAGGCGGCAGCTCTGCCAGGAGAACCTGAAGCACCCGTCCCTGAGCACCCACATGGAAGGACAGACGCTCGCATACTTGCACACATGCACACACACTAACGCATGCACACACTCACTCACAAATACTCACCTGGTTTTTCAAGTTGATTGCTCTGTGGTTTAGCTGTAAGACCAGTCTTGGCTGGGAGCAAGTGGACAGAGCTTCCAGCTACTCTACAGCCATCTTGGGATTCCTAAATTTCTTCTTTTTATAAAGACACTATATTGGAAAAGGCTCCACCCATATAGCTTCATTTTAACCTGATTCCCTCAATAGACATTCTGTTTCTAAATAAGGTCACATTCTCTGGTGCTGGAAATTAATATTTGAATATATCTTTTGGGGGGTATATGAGTCAACCCATAACAGCAGTTTTTGGAATTTTCCTATAGAGGTAATGGGATTCTCTTCCTCTGCTTCCGAGAACTTCCTCCTAAAAGGAGAAAGGTTGGCACATCACCTAGCTTTCCCACTTAGCTCCTCTCTTATTCTACTCAGGAATTAGAGAGATTTCCTTCAGCTTTTCCGCATGAGTTTTTAACCGCCTCATTGGATTAGTGATTGCCACCCTTGCATACTGGAATCCCTTTGGGAGCTTATGTAATCATTCTGGGCTGCGTTCTGGGAATGGGGTTTTTAGAAGAGTTTCCAGGTGATTATAATATATAAATAAGGCTGGAAGTCTCTTATTTAGGAATAATATTGAAGTTATGATTTATTGACTTCATATTCTTCCAAAGCTTTGACCTAAGATTACTATTTCCTTGTACAGGTTTTTCCATCTTCCATTCTAGAGCTTCATGAAATGCTATAGCATATGTATTTTGGCATATAAATACTAGTGAAGAACCCTAGGTAGATAATATAGTGAAGAAAAGATAATCAGGCATGCAAGAAGAATCATGTTGTCTGTGTGAGAAATGTTGAAGTTTTAGTCACACAAGGGGGCTCGAACCAATTGATCATTAATTTGCCTTTTAGCATTAGAAGTGGTTTTCTTTTGTTTGTTTTGTTTTTGTTTTAACCAAGAGGATGGTACTTGTAACAAAAGGCTCTAAAGAGTGCTAGAGATTTCAGAGATCAGCAGGCCCAGAGACAGTCCCATAGATCTGTCAATAAAAGGGGAAAATAAAAAAAGGAATGTGTGTTTCTTTATAGTAAAATGTGAATACTGAAGCTGAGAAGGTCATTTCTTTTAAAAATCAATATGTTTTAAATTTATCATGGCTTAGTGAATAGGAGCATTAAAACAATTGTTTGGAAAGTAAGTGAGAGGTTTACTGGAGCAACTGTGTACATTGCTTTTCTTGCTAGTTTCCAACATTTATTTCCTCCTGTAAGTTTCTGTGTGTGTGTTTATACATCCTAAATCTATCATTTTCCACATTCCAAAGTGTCTTAACTTTCCCTCTTTTTCTATACAATTGGCAAATAATTAATTTATTGCACCTAATAATGCCATTATTTGGTAGTATTTGTCTAAGATCATGAGTATTATATTCTCTATTTGAATAATGATTTAGGAGAAGACTCATCTGAAAATGTAAGGTCAAAGCAGAACAAAACCCACTTCAGAACAATGAATGGTTAAAGCCTAGTTTTAGTTCATTGAGGGGCTAGAGTATTGTTAAGATTATCTAACTTTTTCATACATCTAACCCATGGTATTTAACATGTGTATGTCAAGTCTAGTCATAGTTCCCAAAACTTTTAAGTTATTTAAAAATAATACTGCAGGCATTTAAGTTATGATCTATTTAAAGTTGCCTTTGTCCTTTGCACAATAAGGTTTGTTTGTTGTGTTCATTTATCTCTGAATTATTTTAAAGTAATTTTATTGCAAAGGAGGATACATTAGAATGTATTTTGATTAGACTCCAGATAAATAAATAAATAAATAAATAATAGCAGGCGAGTTCCCAGAAGGGGCATATTAATAAAATATTGGAAAATCCCCGAAGGATTATATTCTCTAAAAAGATATGAGTATCTATTGGACATAGTAGGCTTTAAAGACATTTTATTTTTAAGTTTAAATAGAGATCTTTGAGAAATGCTGTTTGAATCCCAGAATTCAAATACAGCCTTTTATATTGTTAATCTTTCTTGAAGTATAAAGAGATGGGATAAAGAGAAAATTATTTCATCTTAAATTTAGCCTCATGTACTTTTTCTTCCTTTTTAACTCATCTTTTATGGATACTGCCTATGAACTAGGTATTACAGAGAATACAAAATAACTATTTGATGTAATCTTTATGTATAGGAGTGTATAATATATATAAAGCGAGCATGTAAAACACTGTGTTCAGAAAAATACTACACAAAATTATAGAAATTATGTTTACTTTGCTTATTTTTATATCTGTAGCTCTTAATATAGTGCCTTATAGGTATTTAATAAATATTTCTGGAATGAATAAGTGGGGCACAGAATTGTCATGAAGAGATTATAGATATCATGGGAAGAAGGACTGTAGTATGAATTGAAGTAAACTGGAAAAATCTGCTAAGGCCAACCTGGAAAAAAACTGAAAATTGAGGTAGATCTTGAAGAATGCGTAAGATTTTGACCAGAAGGGTGTGGAAGGTATATGGGTGTGTATGTGTGTGGGTGTATGTGTGTGGGTGTTTCTGTGTATGTAGAAACAATCTGAAAGTCACTGTAGCAGGTGTGGACATGTTATGGATAGAGAGAAAATAATCAGGTATCAGTGGAAGATCCTTTTGGGAGTTAAATAAGAAAGAAAGCTGAACAGGTTGGGTGAAACTAACCTATTGGCAAGCCTTGATCATCTCTTTTAGAAGTTTAAGCTTTACACTAAAATCATTGGAGAATCCCATCCCCCAATCAAATATGTATATACCAGTTTTATGAAGATGTATTTGTAGTCTTAACATATTTGAAATTTGGGTTGCCCATAAACAGAAAATACTGTAAAAGAAAGTTTGGCAAATATCTTTAGGTTTTTCACTGCCTTAATTAGGTAAGATGCATAGTCTTTACTTTTTTCCAATTATGTGTGTGTGTGTGTATTTCTTCTTACCATCAAGTAGTTTATAAGATGACCTTGAGGGGATCCAGATTGAGATAGAATACTGGGGGAATGGGCTTTTGCTGCATGCATCTAGTAAATTCTGAAACAGCTAATGCAGAGGAAGTATAAAAATAAGAATGACTCATCATAGTTTAAAAACTAGAAGAATATGAAGTGGGAAACATAGGAAGAAGCAAAACCCTACTTCAGGTTTTCATGTTGAATGACGAGGAAATGGTAAATTTATTCTTCCTCTTGTCATCATCATTTCTCAATTCTTTTTTTCTTTCTGCTTTGACAATTTGGTCAGTGTTTCCTCTCTGACTTTCTCTTGATGTTCCTAAAGTCTTAGTTTGTAAATGTTCTATCTAGCTTTGTTATCCCTCTTACATAATTAAATAGCATCATTTGGAGGCCAATGCCATTACTCATTACACTGATCATAATTATTCACACCTGCCTCTCTTGTATTCCTTCAGAAACACCCACCCCCCACATATTTCTAGTTTCTAGTACAGTGTTTGGCATATGGTAGATGTAAGTTGATACTTATAAGTTAAGTAAATGAACTTTTTTGGGAGGCAATAATTTATATACTGGTACTTGGATATATAATACCTACAAAGTCAGTTCTGGAAAGTTCTGCCATGGTGAAGAAGATGTCTAATCTCTTTCTCTTTTTTGGTATAACTCGTGTAACAGTGCTCCAGTTTCTGATAAAATATTAGGTTTAGAGTAGAGTGAGAGGAACTTTTGAAGTTCTTTATTTTATTTGTTTTTTTGGGGGTTTTATGAAATCTCATAACAGAGGTATGCTGAAAGTGATTGCTGCCACCACACTTCTGGATTTCAAAGGTCATTTTGGCCATTTATTTCTGAGCTACCTGGTGAACTCAGATGTGTCCCCCCAACATACTGTATGTTTACTCCCTAAGGAGCATTGGTGAGAGTTACATATGGAAACATCAACTAAGATGCTTAAATCATTCTTTATATTTAGCTATCTGCATTTAGATACTAAAGATTTTTTTAAGTCAGTAAGTAATAAATAATTTATTTGATTGAGCCTCTGCTAAAAATGAGGATAACAGCTGCTGCATTAAAGCACTTAAGATGCTATACCTTTATGTGTGTAACATTTATGTTGCTAAACTAAGTTGAGAGTTTTTCTCTCTGAAATAAATTGCTAAAAGAGAATGTATTATAAGGGAAAAAACCCAGTCATTACAGAGAAAGATAGTTTTGTTAATTTTAGGAGTATGGGAGACACCAAATTGGCTAGCAACTGGTTTTTTGACCTTGAAAATCACATTTTTTCCTTCTCTCTGGGTCTTAAATTTCCATCTCTGAATGGATATATAACAACTTTGTTGTTTGTTTCTAAATAGAGATTAAAAACATCATATACCCCATGAAAAATGTGAATTTTCTTAATAGGAAATATTTCCCATTTTAAGTTTTATAAAGAGTATTTATATTCTTAACATATTTGAAATTTGGGTTGCCCGTAAACAGAAAATACTGTACAAGAAAGTTTGGCAAATATCCTTAAACTTTCACTGCCTAAATTATGTAAGATTCATCATCTTAATTTCTTTGAAATGACACAGAGGTATTATTTTGTTGCATATATCATCCAATAAGTAGAAACATAGCATTTTCTTTTTTCTTCCTTAAGACTTCTTATATTTTAAGTCAATTTTCCAATGACTCTGCCTCAATTAAAAAAAAAAACAACAAACCCTCCTGGGATGGGTATTTTGTTTCTGCCAGCCTGCATTATTTGTAATGTTAAGCATCTCATTACTTCAGGGATATTATTCATTTTCTGGTAAAGTCACATTCATGTACCCATAATAATTTAGGTAGTGCCTACTAGGCATTTTTCTAGGTTCTGGAGATAGTCATTGAAAATACATGCAAAAGTTCTGCCCTTTGCAGCTTACCTTCCAGTGAGAATACAATAAAAACAAACAAACAAAAAGGATTGAAAGTTAAATAGTGATAGTTGCATAGGGGAAATTAAACAGTTAAGGGTTTTATTGTAATTTCAAATATGGTGGTCATAAAAGCATCTTAAAGAGGTGAAAGGAGTTAAAGGAGTAAGGTCAGTAGGTATTTGGAAAAAGAACATTTGAGGTATAATCTTTAGAAATGGCAAAGACCCTCAGACAGAAGTGTGCCTGGAGTGCTCCAGGAAGTGCAGGAAGACCCATTTGAGAGAGTAGTAAGAAATAATTTTGAGAATGGTGGGAAGGCAAACTAGCCATGGTAAAGAGTTTGGCTTTAATTTGAAATGAAATGGGAAGCCATTGAATAGTTTTGAGCAGAACAGTGACATGATCTGTCTTGAATTTTGCTAGATTATTGTGGCTTCCTTGTTGGAAAAGGACTGTGCAGGGGATAGAAGAAGGGACACCATCTAGGAGGCTAACACTGTCATGTAGGCAGGAAGGATGGTGGTTGGACTAGATTGGCAGTGGTGGAGGTGATAAGTGGTAGCATCTGGGATAGATTTTGAAAGTGGAGCTGATAGGGTTTGATGGACTCATCTCAGTGCTACAGAAAACGAGAAGAGCCAAAGATGACTTCAGGATTTTGACCCCAAACAAGTAGAATCATTATTTGAAGTGGGGAAGATAGAGTGAGAAGCAGTTTTTGAGGGAAGATCAAGAGCTCATTTTTGGATATATTAATTTTGACATGTCAGACTAACCTGGAAGGAATTAAGTAAATGGGAATTTAGATAGGACAGGCTGGAGATACAAATTTGGTAGTTGCCAGTATGTCAATGATATTTAAACCACAAGATTGTATAGTATCACCAAAGGATTAAGAATGTTAAAAAAGGAGAGAGAAAAGGTTCAAGAACTGGGCTCTAACTTTGAGCATTATAGAAAATGAGAAGGAATCTACAAAGGAGAATAAGGATGAATGGCCAGGAAAATGAAGGGTACTGGAGGCTAATTGTAGATTCACATGTATATTAAGGACATTAAATGCTGCTGCTAAGGTCAGGTAAGATAGGACCAGAGAATTGGTCATTGGAATTAGAACAGGGAAATCATAGTGATAGAGTAGTGAGGGTGGGGAAGGCACAGAAGTATGGTTGCAGTAGGTCTAAGAGAATAGGAGGAGACAATGAGTATGAAAACTTTTTCAAGGAAATTATTAGCTTATTTCTGATTATAATGTGAATCCTAATTGTAAATGTTAATACTCACCGTTATTAGTATGTTAACATACTGCAATGTGTACTTTCAAATGAATGTTATAATCTGCAAATTAACCATTTTAGACAACTTTACTTCCTTTCCAAGGATGCTCCCACTGACCAAAATTTTGAAAAAAAAATTTTTTTTTGCATTCCTGGAACAAAATAACATTTGAAATAGAAAGGACCTGTAAGATAATTTCCATAAACTCAATCCGTGAAGTTTTTTCTCTGCTTTCTGACTTTTCTTTCCATGGCACTGATAATTATTGAGGAAGTATTAAGGGGCTCAGATAATTTTTAAAAATTAGCATCTTAATGCAGATGGGTCAGTTAAAAGAGGGTTATGAGTGTATTAATTCCCAATTCCATTCTCATCTTCACCAACGCTTCAAAGAATATGACCGTTAACATGTTAGAGTCCAGAACAGAATGTTCCAATGACTCACCAATGACCAAAATGATGTGAATACCCAGATGTGACAGCAGGCATCCTCTACCACATCGCTCTATTCTCAGATTTCCAAGAACCCTGGAGGGAACATCAGAAGAAGGAACTCTGAATATCCACATACGTTTTAGTGCTGTATGGGTGTAGATTGGTGACAGAAAGTGGGTGAGAAAATATAAAAATATCTTAATTTATTCAGCATAAGTATGTGTGAAAAAAATTAGTAATAATTTTCTCAGATTCTCTAGTTTTAGTATATAAAATTAATATCTTTTTGTCAAACATATTAAATTACAATGATACGGACACAGCTTTAAATTTAAAAGCATACTGATAAAATAATATTTGTAAAGTGAATATATGCTTCCTATTGTTTCCATTCTCACCTCTCTCACCCATTGTATTTTAAAACAGATTTTATCTGTCCTTTGATTTTATTAATTCTTATCTATTGATGATCTGGCTTATACCATGCATCTTGAAACTAAACTGTGACTTGCTAAAAATATCATTTTAATATCTTTTAAAGTTCCTTAAACATCTGTCACATGCCTAGTTATGCAGATTTTATGTCAGATCTATATATGACATTGCTTTTGATTGACATGAAGGATTTTTGTACCTGATTTAAGATTATTTTATTACTATATTCATGCATTTTAAAAGAGATCAAGTGAATAGTTTTACATGTAGTTTTAATAGTTACATATTTTTCTGTATTAACTGAGGACTAATATTTGCATGTAATTTAGAAACTTGCTCAATATGCTTTACAATTTTACTTTGTGTTTTACCGTGGATGGGAGATCTTAGATGCAGATTCGAATACCTCTTTCCAGAGACTCTTCAAAGCCATGGGAAGATAATAGGAAATATTTTTAATTCTTACAGGAAGCTTTTGAAAAGGAAAACCTAGTGGGATAAGTAGTAGTAAGATAGGATTGCTTGAAAGTTGATTAGGATTAAATATAGCTAGAATATTTTGCTCAGACCATCATAGAGCAACTGGTACCCAACTTGCTCTCCTGTCTGTAACTGTAAGACTAAACAAAGCATATGGGCCAGGTGTTTTAAAGATGTACAAGATAACGGAAAAACCTAAGATGAGTATATGTTTGCAAAGACTGATTGAGGCACGTTCCCTACTATAGACGTATATAAGGAGCCCAGGCAAAGCATGGTGGCTTCACTGAGGAGAGAAGGCATATAGTATAGTTTGGGGTTTCTAAAGTGGCTAGTATTTGTATGATAGGGTATTGGAAAAGAGGTAGTTGTGCAGAGGGGAGCAATGGAATCTGTGAGGGTTATACTGCAAGCTTTCGACCAAAGGCTAGTGTGACCATGTACAGCATAAGCTTCCATGTATCTTAACCAAGAGTAGTTTTTGGTGGCTTGATAGCCAAACTGAGATTGCAAGGAGTGTTGGAGTTTCAAACCAGCCAGAGTGGAGACATCTTGCATACCCCTCCAGGCTTTTAATTGAGACCAGAAATGCCAACTGGAATAAGGACAAAATTACAGTATGGATAGGACTAAGGGCAAACCAAAGATAATGTCAAAGGATAAAACCAAGCCTAAACAGATCTAAAAGAGCTTCCAGTAATTTAACTGCCACCAATTACAGCCTCGGTAGGTTTAAAAGAGTCAACACAATCCATATTCCTTAATGTCCAGCATATAATGAGAAATGACCTGATCTGCTTAGAAAATTCAATTAAAAGAAAAACTCAGTTAAAAATTGTCAAAAGACTTAAACAAACGCTTTACAGAATATGCTTGAATGGTCAATCAACACTTAAAAATATATTTAACATAATTAATGATTGGGAATATGCAAAATAATATCCCAATGAAATACCATTTTATACCGATTAGAATGGCTAAAATTAAAAACACTGAAAATACCCAAATTTGGAGGAAACTGGAATGCTCATATATTGTTGGTGGGAATATAAAATGGTATAGCTATATTGGAGGACCACTGTGTAGTTTAGTATGAGGTTAGTCATGCACTTAATTTACAACACAGTAATTCTACTTGCACATAAGTATCCAGGAGAAATGGAAATCTTGATTCATAAATCAAATTTTGATTCATCAATGTTTGTGTAAGGTTTAGCCCAACAGGCAAAATCTGTGGGATTAAAACATTTATTAACTGGAAAATGGATGAACAAAATAGTATATTGAAATAATGGAATGCTATTCAGAAATTAAAAAAACAAACATAAAAACATGGATGAATCTCAAAAACAACATTAGATAAGTCTATTTGCATCCATAAGAGGTTACAGAATTACTGCCTAAGGTACACCATTAGAAACAGCTCTTTCCCATATTATGGCATGTGACTGTGATTCCCTGAGAGAGGTGGTATGAACAGGTCTTCCCTTCAAACTGACTCAGCTTCCTGCTTAGAGGTATTTTTCATTATGTGGTACAGGAAGTGCAAAACCAGACTGAGCTTGGCGGTTTTACTGAGTTCAGAAAATAAAGGTCAGAATTTGTAGAGGCCAAGATGGCTAAATGGTGTAGGGTCAAATAGTGGACAGAGGGAGCCGCAGAAAAAAAGGGGTCTATAAAGCTGCAGGATGTCTTCTGAAATGCTTGACTGACTGTGCATGTGCAGGGTAAAACCTCAGAGGCCGGGCAAAGAACACCTTCCAGAGAAGGATGATTTCTGAGGGCAGGAGGCACATAAACTGAGCAATTTTACTGAATAAAAGTAGATTAGACTCTGCAAATGAAAAGATTAGAGAAGACATCTGTCAACCTAGAATTCTAAACTCAAAGAAGTATTTCTCAGAAATGAAAGTAAAAAATAATTTTTTTCGGACAAAGAAAAACAAAGCTGAGAGAATTCACTGGTAGCTGACTTGTACTACAAGAAATCATTTTTTAAAAATTCTTCAAGCAGAAGGAAAATATTACCAGACAGAAAGTTGAATCTACACAAAGACCAGAAAAGAATGGAAATGGTAAATAGGTGGATAAATAAAAAATACTTGTGCATTATTGCAAATATCTTTAAATAAAAAAATTTAATTGACAGTTAAAAGCATAAATACTAATGTAATATGGGGTTCCTAACATTGTTGGGTTTTTAGCATTTATCTTTATCATCTTTATCCTGAATGTGTACACAAAGTATGCTGGCCCAGAGATAGAGTTTTAATTAGTTACTCCACAATAAATAACAAGACTATTGTCACCCTACTCCATCAAGGCAGGATATGATTTTCCCTGGAGTGACACATGAAATTCTAGTCAAATGTCCTACAAAGTATCTAGACACTCTGTAGATGAAGTAAACTGATTTTTCTTTTCTTATAAAGAGGAAAAAAGGTTCCTTTAATTAATGCCCTGTTAGAAGATAAAGTGGATTTTTAAAAAAAATTGTTGTTCTAGTACAATTGTCTCTGTTTTCCCACCAGCACAGGGGACAGAGTGTCATTATGGACAAACCCTCCGCATCGTAGCCCTGTGTGGAACTGCACACGTAAGATCTATGCATTTCACTGCATACAAGTTTTATCTTAAGAAAAAAGTAGCTAGAACATAACAAAGAGCTTTATTTCATCTTTATTTCTAAGAAAATAATAGGGAGCTTTCTGTCTAATGGTTCATAAGTAATTTATAGAATTATATAAAAATTTTTTCTTTTATAGAGTAATAAATTATTATTTATTTCACATTCCTATAATTAATTCTAATTTCATAATTGGCATTAAACATTTTCAATGATTATAGTGTCTCTAATAGTATGGAAAAATCATAGATTTTGAACTTCAGCATGACAAAAATGGTCATTGAAATATCAAATACTATCACAGCAACAAAAGTCAACTTATTAGTTGATTTGATGATTTTAAAGGCATCACGGGTCACTGAGAAGAATGGGATTTGGAGTCTTTGATTTGACCTTTGGCTTTAATTTAAGAATTATAAGTGTATATTTTAAAATTCAAAATAATGAAGAAGGCAATATGGGAAAAACAAATATGAAAATTTAGTTAGAGGCATGTCATCAATTGGCAGAAACCCAGTTTATATTGGCAGCCTTCAAGGATTCTAAAACAATGTTTAAATAAAGTAGTATGGGAGCCTTTCTAGTAATAGAAAATTTGAGGTTTTAGAATTGTTAAAAGAGAGAGGCAGAGAGAGAGAGAGAGAAAATTTGAGGTTTCAGTCAATGGATGTGATGCAAGTTACATTTTTTCTTTTTAAGTGCCAGCTTAGGGTTCTGGATTCTATTAAATTGCTAATACACTTTTTAAGATTATGCCTCTTTAGAACAAGTAGTCTTAACCTCATTATAGATTTATTGATCTGTACTATGTCCTTTTGGGAATACTTGTTTTAATAAATAAACATAGACTTCAGAAAGTATATTTTATGATTGATTTTAAGACATGGGCCACATGGTCTTGACCAAGGATTACCTTGGATTTCAAACATACATTTCCACAGCATTTGTTGTTATTTTCACTAATGGTAACATTAGCCTCTGTAAATGGGTTATTTTAATGGATTTAATGTAGTCTTTTAATGTTAGAACTTTTAAGTCCTTAAATCTATTGGCTCTGCCTTTGCCTGTGAGTGGAAGTCTTATTTCAGAAGAGAATTAACTTTGGGGTGCTTAGGTTCTTTTGAATTGGTGTTTCGGGATTCTTAGGGTGTAATCCCAGCAGTGGAATCGCCAGGTCAAAACAGAGTTCCATTTTCACTTTTTTGAGGAAATTCCAAACTGTTTTCCACAGTGGCTACACCAGTCTGCATTGCCACCAATAGCACATTAGTGTTCCCTTTTCTCTGCATCCTTGCAAGCACTCATTGTTTGTTGATTTATTAACCATGACCACTCTGACAGGTGTGACATGATATCTCAGTATAGTTTTAATTTTCATCTCTCTGATTGCTAGTGATGTTGAGCATTATTTTATATACCTATGGGGCCTCTGTATGTCCTCCTTGGAGAAGTGCCTATTTAGATCCTTTTCCCATTTTTTAATTGGATTTTTTTGTCTTCCTGGTGTTGAGTTGCATGAGTTCTCTGTATATTTTGGAGATCAAACCTTTGTCCAATGTATCACTGGCAAATATGTCCCCCCTACAGCTGATTCCCTTTTCATTTTGATGGTGGTTTCTTTGGCCGTGCAGAAGCTTTTTAGTTTGATGCAGTTCCATCTGTTTATTTTTTCCTTTATTTCCCTTGCCCTAGGAGATAAATCAGCAAAAATATTGCTGTGTGGGATATCTGAAATTTTCCTGTGTGTGTTTTCCTCTAGGACTTTTATGGCATCGCAACTTATATTTAAGTCTTTTATCTATTTTGAGTTTATTCTGTTGTATGGTGTAAGTTGGTGTCCTAGAGTCATTTATTTGCATGTAGCAGTCCAGTTCTCATAACACCATTTATTGAAGAGGCTATCTTTAACTCCACAGTGGTGCTATTTAAAATAGCCAAGTGCTGGAAACAGCCTAAGTGCCCATCAGTAAATGAGTGGATCAACAAATTATGGTACATTTATACAATGGAATACTATGCAGCAGAAAGAAAGAAGGCACTCCTACCTTTGGCAACAGCATGGATGGTACTGGAGAATATTATGTTAAGTGAAATAAGCCAGGCAGTGACAGACAAATATCATATGATCTCACCTATGAGAGGAATCTAATGAACAAAATAAACTTGTTAGTTTAACAAAATAAACTTGTTAGAAAAATAGAACCCCAGGCATGAAAACACAGAAAAGACTGAAAGTGAACAGAGAGGAGAGGTGAGGGGGATAATGTTGGAAAGAAGGGGAAGGGACTAGCAAAGAACATGTATGAATGACCCACAGACATGGACAACAGTGTGGGAATTGACCATGGGAACAGGTGGTGGAACGGGTGGAGAAGGACAAGGGAAAAAAAATGGCACTTTCGAAAACTGATTAAAAAAAAGAAGAGAATTCTTCAACTTCCTAAAAGCTTTAAAATGTTATAAATTTTTGCCATAATGGAATATAAGAATCTGAGTCCCATTTTAGTTCAGATCCTTGGAGAAACAGCATTAGACATGTAGGGGGTTTCTTAGGGGAAACGCTTTTGAGAGAAAATGGGAAGGGAATTAGGAGAAGCTAGGAGACAGTTAATCAGACTGTGATACAGATAGCTCTCTGTGAAGGAGAGAAGTAAAGAAGCAAGTCTGGATACAAGAGTCTTAGACTACTGTACTAATATGAAAAAGCCCCCAAACCTGATGGGAATCCATAGTCAAAACCTGCGCCGATGCAGCCCTCCGTCTTTCAGAAGGAGGCCTGCCTCTGTGGCCTTGCCTTGTTCCATCTTCGGCTGGGAGCATCGCTGGGAAGTGTAGCAGTGAAACAATTTCACAGCGTAGCAGCTAGACCTCTGGGTTAGTTATGCTTCCCCTAGGGGAGGTTGGAGACACACGTTTTCATGGCCATAATCATCTTCAAAGGCGAAACATCCTCTCTCTTTTGCCAGGGAGCATTGGATTTATTATTTATGTCTATTTCTACCTCATCCTTATGAATTCAGGACAACTAATATTTATTAATGAACTACAGTGTATCAGGCACTTTTCTATTATATTTAATATTTGTTCACCTTTAAAGCAGATACAAATAAGCCAATATTTATTATTAAAAACTGAAGATTAGGGATACTAAATAATTTGACCCAGACAGAGTTAATAATGGGAAAGCAATTTAAATCCAGATTTCTTGTACTCCAAATTGCCAGTTCTTGTTATGAAGTTATACTGCCCAGATCTATCATTTGAAGAGGTGCTAAGACACAGAAATATTAAGTGACAGGTCAGAAATCACAGCCATGGCTGAATCACCAAAACAATGATGAAAACAATATTTATGCTGCCTTGTCCTATTCAGACCTGCCCTATTTGGATAATCCCTCTAGCTCTTACCTTTCATTTTTCATTAAAACTTTTCTGAGAATGGTGTTCTGAGAATATTGCCCTCTCCTCCTATTAAGGAAATGATCTTTGCTAATGTGACAATAGGTGCTAACAGGCACACCACTTCCTGGCAAGACGTTCTTTTATGTCGGAGAGGCTTCTGTGCATGAAGAGGCACATCCGTGATTATTTGTTGTTTGTTTAATGATCAGTGTATTAAACATGTACATGTAATAAACAATTTAAAACCATTTTAGCTTTTTAAAAAAGCACATATTTTAAATTCCATTAAAAAATTAAACTATAATTATGAAATTACGACTAACTTATGTACCTTAAACAAAAGACGAAGGACACACAGTTACCGTTAACTGCTTCTGCGTACATAGACCAGTTCTGTGATTTAATCAATTTTATCAGTTTTCGATCTGTTAGCGTACCTTTCAGATATTGTAACTACAGTTATTTTGACATCTCTTAGAGGTTTAATGACATTACTTTGATATGTTTCCAGAGTTGTAGTTCTCTTTCTTGAACCAGAAGAATATAGGAAGCCTTTTTGAAACAGGTCTCAGATTCTCGGGTGGGGCCTGAGTCTGCCTTGCTTCTCCCAAGCTGGTTTAGAATTGGGCCATTGGTCTTCAGACTGAGCGTCTTTCTGTACTGTTAGATTCTCATTGTTATGCCAGTCATGCTTTTTTAAAGTTAATACTTTTCACGTAGGCTTTAGTTGTTTGCAATCTCCTGTCTCCTTTTTTTCATCATTACAATATGCTGTTTTATAAAAACACGTGAGGCTTCTCAATTGTACTATTTAGTTTTTGTTATATTTCACAGAGTGTTAAGGACTGAGCCAGTTAACTTAGTGCTGATTTATAGCACATTTATTTTAATAATCACCTTGGAACACATGGTTGAAGCTCTGCTTTTTACTGAGCTGATTGTGTTAAGTGCCCATTGTTTGTTCCACCTGCCTGTTATATATGACCAACAGAATTGATCTGTCTTTTTCTTACTTGGTAAATCCTGCCCTTTCCAAGATTATTTGATTTCTTCACTGTTAGTTTTTGTTTTCTACTTACACAAAGAGAAGAAAATACAAGTCTATATTTTAGAAACATAAAATTAGCAGAATAAATATATCAAATATGTACACACACATATATAACCTTCTTTTATTTATTTATAGTCTGTCTTAATCACTTGTCCTTTTTCTACAACCATTTATCTGTATAATTTATATTAATTTTTCTTGTTTGAACGTCACCATCTACTAATAATGTGCTAATATCCTTTTGCAGATTCATGTTGTTCCAGAACTTATACCAGAAGGTATAAATAGTCATTACTTGCCCAGAATAATCACTATTACATTGACTCTATTTCTTTTACAGCCATGACTCATTCTATTCACTGGCATCCCTAGAATACTCTCAGATTCATGCAATCAGTTACCCTCCACACACTTTTGGTTTCTTTTAGAGAAGAATACTGTTACAGAGCAGATCCACAGAAGAAGAGTACACATGGGAGGTAATGAGAACCAAAAGTGATGTTGTTACTGCTATTGAGCCAATTTTAGTGACAGAACTTAAACTATCTCTATTTATGATTATGAATTTTATTGATCTTTTTCATAGAACTTATCATACTCTGTTTTTCATAGCACTTCCATTTATACTTAATTCTTGTTGCTGTTGTAAAATGAAGGTAGAATTCTGATGTTAAGAATTGCAACAATGGGGTTTACACATGACTCATGGATTAAATTATCAACATTATTCAGCTGTAGAGATAATTTCAATATCAGTACAGAGTTATTGCACAGGAGGGATTAGCAGCTTCCCGTTCCCCCAGATCATGCCACTTTAGTTGTCTAGTCTAATACTACCCTGTACTGTGAATCCAGCACAGCAGGGATCTTAAAAAAACAGAGTTTTCAAAATTTCCTGCAACTTGAGGAGGAGACATTCTTCGTTTTGGAGTCTTGGAAATCATCAGTGCTCACCCATTAACCTGTGTTATTTTGATTAGTTTTGTTTCTTGGTGAACAATGCAGGATGGAAATAGAAGGCAGAGCATGAGAGGATGCGGAGACATGTGTCTCGAACCTGCAAAGGATACCAGGCAGATTAAAGAGATGAGTCTTAGTTGCAGATGATGGATTTGTAAGGGGCTAAATAATTGGACGGTGGGGAGCTGGAAAGAAAGAATTAAAGATTCGGTAGAAAAATTCAGAAAGAATGAAGCAGCAGTACAGCTGTATGGGCTCCAAAAGCTGACCCGCAGTGTTGTAATGAATGAACAGCTAACATGACCGGGGATGGCCAAAAAAGCCAAATGATTTCCATAAATACTTTTTCTAACATTAGAGCTAAAACCCACCTAATTAATCACCATCAATTTCTTCTAAAATACAATGACATAATACAAGCAACCTCTGACTTTCAGAGGTCTTTCTTAAAACCCACATTTTCATACAAAAAAACATGGAAACTTCTTTTGGATGCTGAATTTATACATTTATATGGCAGCCAGAAAAAGAACAGTTTGAAGTATAAAGTGATGTCACTGCTTGCCAATAACAGTCTTATCTTTAAAAATCTTTGTTATCTTGTTGAAATAGCAGTGTTTGCACAATTATTTTAATTTTAAATTTACTGTAGATTGGAAAAAGGAAAATGATAAAATTGATAATGCTGATTTTCATAAGAATAGTCTTCATATATGTACTATAATCGGGAAAAGGCAGGAAGTCCTGAACCGCATGGGGAGAACGGCAGATCTGTAGCCTCACTAAAAGCTCACTGGACCTGAATTAAGAAAGAAGAGGATGATGTAAAAACATAAACAAAGTGCCAGAAATGCATTGTCAAGTAGTTTGAATGAAAGTAATATTTAATTAGGGATTTGGTAAAAGGTTTAGGCCCTTGAGGTTGGATTGCTTCTTTAACATGAAAACTGACAATTGGACTTTTATGTACCTTTTCAGAGATACTTTTCGTATGTTGTTTCAGAAAGCAGGAGACTGCCCCTACCTGAAAGGGAATTTCTATGCTAGTGATTCCATGAAGACAAACGTTTTATCATGTTTCTGGCACAATGGACTGTGGCTAAGTTAATACATGTTGGAAAAATGAATGAGTGAGGCGTTGCAGCATAATTTTTCCTACTAAATACTACAAGTTAAAAATCAAGTGACCAACTGAATTGGGACTTTTGTTTCTTACCATCTCCCCCAGACATTCTGAGCCTGGTGTCTGATGGTGTTAATACTTTCAGTTTGACTCTTGGCGTTGCAGGGCCTTGGCCGTCCTCTTAGCTGTTGTTTGTCAGGACAGCTGCAGTCAAGGCTCCATCTTTTATTATATCGACTCTCATCTTGTATTCAGTTTGCATTAGAAAAAAGATACACAGTAATGTAAACAACCACACATTTCTCCCCTTTAGGTGTGAATCTGAATAAGCCTCTAACCTTATCGGTCATGTTAGCCACAAATTGGGAGGCTGTCATTCTTTAACATATAAATTCTCTGTTAACACTGTTTGAGGTCTTAACCAGAAGTGATAGGAAACAATTTTAGAAAGATGAAATTTTTAGGGAGCCCCACTCTTTTGGAGGACTTTGAGAAGAAAATGCCATTTTTATTATTTTCTTTTTTCTTATTTTGTTAGAAATGTTTACATATTTTGATTAATCACACTCAGAGATGAAATAACACCTGATTACATATTAGCACCAGTGGTGAGATCTTGGTAATTTTTTTATTTGAACAGTGGCAACAAAGTTAATCAATGCTTGTTATACATAAACAGGTAGTAATTTAATGGAATTACATTTGTGCTTGTATCCAATGACAAGTTATTTTCACCTCTCCATTTTTTTGTTTGTGTTTTTCATGAAATAACTTTCTGTGAAAAGTTTAATTTTACGTATTCCAAGGTATTAACAACTCCATGTACTCTGAAACTTTTTAAACTCTGTTAGCTAAAGACATCTCCTTCTTGGTAAGAGCTGGAGGAGAGACAAACTAGTGTGTTGGGAGGAACAGTAATTGAACTATTTGGAGATTGAAACTATCTGGTAAAGAACCAGACTCAACTTTTAGACAGGTTACAGACATAGTTTTATTTATTTTCTTGTTCTATTATAAATTATTTTTATCTAGTTTTATTACCAACCTATATACTTCTTCATTTTTGTGGACAATTAAAATTAAATCGTTTACTTGAAGCATTGTATTTTACAGATTAAAAAAAAGAACAGAGTAAGGAAGAAAAACTAACTCAGATAGGTTAAGTGACTTATCTGAAGACATATAGAAATTTCATGGTTGATTCAATTTATTTTATTCTCAGGCTGACCCATTATATATCACTCTACACAGGGCAGCTTCACTACAAAGTGCAGACGGCAAAAGAGGGAAGAACTTATTATGCTTTTTGTTTTAGATTCACTAGGAATGTCTTCTCAAGGCAAAATAGAAGAGCCATAAAAAGCGTGGGCTTTGGAGATGGACAGACCCTGGCTCTGGATTATGTGGACTAGGATTTTAGTTTTTGGATGCTGTAATCTATTTTACAATCTGGTGAAATAATTTCTTCCTGAAATTTTGCAGATATTTGCACAAAAGTTTATTTATTCAACAAGCCTATATGAGCACCTCATATTGCAAGACATCACACCAAGAATTACGATAGAAAGGTATAAATATAGTGAGACAGTCTCTGTACAGAATCACTGCACCTTTTGCACTTTTTATTTCCCACATTTAAATCTGTGTTTAACTGGTGCCCCATAGATATTAGTAAAAGAAATAGTGTGATTTAAGGCCAGAAAAATGTATTTGAGATAAAGAAAGAACAATTAGAAAGAAATATAAAACTAGTAATGAAAGATTTCAGTGACAAAATGATTAAACACATTCAAACTTCACTGAGTATTATGTTTGATAGTGCAAAATTTGACATGTCTAAACCACAATATTATAGCTCATTGGTAATCCAGATTATGTTTATTGGGTGGAGTCTAAATAAACCAGTAAAGGGAATCATTCGAGAATTAATGCATGTAATGCCCAAGGAGATGTTTTTACAAATAGCAGCATAGTGATGATTTGAAGAATAGGTTTCAATAAAAGTAGAGTTTGCAAGGAATGTTTTTGGGTGTAGTTTCAACACACCATGTTATTACAAGTGAAAATCACTTATATAGAGCTTCTTCATTAAAATGTGTCATTATTACAGTCCCTTGGTGTGTATTTAAATATTAAAAGGAAAAAATAACCTGCACCACACCTGGTTGTTTATAATTGTCCTTGATTCTAATAGCAAAATTGCTCTGTAGTTAAAGATGTTCACATTATAGTCACTCATCTTCTTGCTATTAATAGTTTTCAGCACCATATTCCACTTTCATGGTGGTCTGCTTAAAATATATATATTTAAAATTTGCATATTTTTACCTTATGAAATAGGAGAGACTTGTAGAACTAGACAATTTCTTCCTCCCTAAGTCTTGGCATAATTACATACTATACAAAGCTCCTTTCCTCTGTAAAGCTGTAGCAAGCTCTGGGGTTAATACACTTTTTGTTTGGGTCAACATACATGTTTAAGGGTATGCAGGGAGTAATATAGTTAATATTCTCATATATTTAACATCTCTCTGAGAAAAAAAAATTGTTCTGGTCAAGCTGGTACTTCCATACACATCCCAGTGGCTGGCCAGTTTTCTCCTCTCTGTTTTACCTCTTGGTTGAATAATGGTTATGTGAGGCGAAGATGGGGCATTAACGTGATGGGTACTGAGTTGGAAGGTGAATGAAGGACTTGTCAGCCAGGATAACCCTATGAAAAGTAGGGGTGAGGAGCAGGGGTATCTTGTATCACCTCTTGATTTGTCCACAGGACACTGACAGCATAATTTCCCAAAGCAGTTTTTAAAATTGAGATATAATTGAAATATACTGTTACATTAGGCTTAAGGTGTATGATATGTTTATTTGATACATATATATATTTTGAAATGATTAGCAGGGCAGTGTTAGCTAATCCCTCCATCACATCATATAATTACCATTTCTTTTTTGTGTGGTGAGAACATTTAAGATCTGCTTGCTTAATACCTTTCAAGTATATAATACAGCATTATTAACTATAATCACCTTGCTGTACATTAGATTCACAAAACTCATTCATTTTCTGACTGGAAGTTTGTACCCTTTGATAAACATCTGCTTGTTTCCCATACCACTCTCTTCCCCACTCCTGGTATCCACCACTCTATTCTCTGTCTCTGTGAATTCAGCTTTTTAAGATCCCACATAGAAGTCTTTCTCTGACTTATTTCACTTAGCATAATGTCCTCATTTAATCCATGTTGCAAATGGCAGAATTTTCTTCTTTCTCTGGACTAAATAATATTCCATTATATATATGTATACACACACACACACACACACACACCACATCTTCTTTATTCACTCATTTATTGATGAACACTTAGGTTTTTTGCATGTCTTGGCTATTGTGAATAATATTGCAGTGAACATGGGACTGCAGATAGCTCTTTTAGATCCCAATTTCATTTTGTCTCTCTCTCTCTCTCTCTCTCTCTCTCATATATATATATATATATATATATATATATATATGTACACACACCACACACACACACACACACAGGGCCTGGCAGAAGTAAGGCCTGAGTATGGTTGGTAGGGTAATAATATGGGTGTAATAATTTATAGTTTTAATTTGAACATTTCACCTAAAATGTCATACGGTGCACTTGTTATTATTGTTATATTGTTATATTGTTATGTTACAGAATTACTTGCTTATGACCTTGTAATAAAAGATTTTGTAATAAAAAGGGGCATTACTTGTGCCAGACTATATATATCTATATCTATCTATCTATCTATCTATCTATCTATCTATCTGCCTACCTATAATCTATATATAGATATATCTGTCTATATATAACTTCTCCAGAAGTGGGATTGCTGTTTAGATGTCTAAATTACCCAAAGCTGAGTATAGAGTTAATGTAATCCCTATCCCAATGGCCAGTGGAATTTTTCTCAGAATAGAAAAACCAGTTCTGAAATTTGTATGGAACCATAAAATAACCCGAATAGTCAAAGCAATCCTGTGAAAAAAGAAAAAAAAAAAACTGGGGGCATCACATTGGTTTATTTGAAACTATACTATAAAGCTCTAGCAATCAAAATGATATTGAACTGTCATAAAAACAGACACACAGAACAATGGAACAGGACAAAGAGCCACAAATAAACCCGTGCATACACAGGCTGCTAACTTTGACAAGGGAGCCAAGAGCACTCAATGGGAAAAGGACAGCCTCTTCAATAAATTGGTGTTAGAAAAACTGGATAACTTATCTTACATAACTCGTAAAAATTAACAAGAAATGGCTTGAAGACTTAAACATAAGGCCTAAAACCATAAAACTCCCAGAAGAACACACAAAGAAGGAATTCCTTGACATTGCTCTTGGCAGCATTATTATTATTATTATTTTGGATATGACCAAAAGCATAATCAATAAAAAAAAAAGTGATACTATATCAGACTAAAAAGCTTCCACACAGCAAGGAAAGCATCAACAAAATGAAAAGACAATCTATGAAATGGAAGACAGTACTTGCACATTATATATCTGATATGGAGTTAATACCCCAAATATATGAAGAACTCAAATGGTTCAATAGAAAAAGAAAATCTGATTAATAAAAGGGCAGAGGAGCTGAGTAGACATTTTCCCAAAGAAGACATACAAATGACCAACGCGTTCAGAAAAGGTGCCCAATACCACTAATCATCAGGGAAATGAAAATAAAAACCATGATGAGGTATTACCTCACACCTGTGAGAATGGCTACATAAAGACAAGAGATAACAAATATTGAGGAGGATGTAGAGAAGAGGGGTCTCTAATACTGTAGGTGGCAATGTAAATTGGTATTACTACTGTAGAAAACTGTATGGAGGCTCCTCAAATAAATTAAAAAGCACTCAGTTTTAACTGCTGTGAAAAGAATAGTAATTTGTCAATCACATTTTATCCTTTAAAATTTTTACCCTTTAACTTGAATAGGCTCTTATCAAACTATTCATACAAAGTTCATATTTGTATTATCTTGACAGTTAGATACAGAACAATGAACACCATTTACTGGAAAATAATCAAAAGAATCAGAGGGGCATTTGGTTATCTCCTTTATTTAAATTAAGTTGTTATCTGTAAGTTAAGTTCACCTAACAGACTTGGGCTATAATTACCCACTAGGTTTATTGACATTAGAAAGTCATTTAGCTTCTTTTGGCCTCAGTTTTTTCTTTGTTAAATGTTAGTTTAGCTTATTAATTCAAAAGTTTGTTAAAATATCTGCAAGATCTCAGATTATATGGGTGCTTTTTCTTCTTGCAAGTTCCATGAATCTTATCCTATTACCAGAGAGTAGTTAAGAGACTTGCTGGGTTTTTAGCACTGAGGTCTTCAGTGAATCTTTTTTAAAATATAGAATTCTGGGGCTTCTTAACCAGAAGGTATAGAATGAGACTATTTTATTTTTATTTTTAGAAGTTATTTATTTATTTATTATTTTAATTTTTCCTTTTCTTCAAAATTTATTGATTTTAGAGAGAGAGAAGAAAGGAGAGATTGATGTATTGACTGGCTAATTCTTGTATGTACCCTGACAGGGGATAGAGCCTGCAACCTTGGTATATGAGGACAACCGTCTAACCAACTGAGCCACCCAGCCAGGGCCTATTTATTAAATTTTAGAGAGAGAGAGGAGGGGAGAGAGTTTGAGAGAGACAGAGATAGAGAGACAGAGAGGGACATTGATTTGTGACTGTACTTATACATTCATTGGTTGCTTCCTGTATGTGCCCTGACCACTGATGGAGCCCACAACATTGGTGTATGAGGACAATGCTCCATCAACTGAGCTACCTGGCCAGTGCCTAGAATGAGATTATTTTAAATAGCTCCACTATATTAAGAGCTATTTTATTTTATTTAAATTGGTTTTTTATCCTCACCCAAGGATATTTTTTTTTCATTGCTTTTAGAGAATAAGGGAGAGAGGAAGGAAGAGAGAGAAACATCAAAGTGAGAGAAACATCTATTGGTTGCTTCCCCTGTGCACCTAGACTGGGGATGGGCCCTCACCCTGGGTGTGTGCCCTGACCAGAAATCAAAACTGCAGCCTTTTTTTTATGGGATGACTCTGCAACCAAGTGAACCACAACAGCCAGGACATTAAGAGCTATTTTAAAATAACTTTCCAGGAGAGTGTGGCATGAAGCCATATTTAGGAAGCAACGGAATTGTTATAAATTGCATGCCATTTATTTGACAGAGCAGGGTGATGTCACAGTAGCCTGTCTTCACTGATAGGCTATAGAGAAGGCCCTGGAGAGACGTGTGAAATAACTCCAACTTATCCTAGGGTGCCTCAAGTATTAACTCTTTATTTAAATTAACATCATATCAGTTTTAAAAAGGAAAATATATTTTCCACATGACTGAACTAGTTTAAATATCAATTTGGGCTTGAAAAAAGGAAGCATTAAGGATGTAGAAAGAGTGGCCGCTGGTAATTTAACATCTGAGGAGACTGAATGAGTTAGAGCTGATTAAAATTGATAAAGTCTGTGGGGACAGATGGCTTCAACATCACATTTTATGTGTTTTTAAAAGGAAAAAATGTTCTGTATTTACATTATGCATTTTTATTCTCTTTCCAAAATGCAGAGCTGCTTCTTACCATAACGACACATTCCAGAACAGCCGAGACATGTTAATCCCCTAAGAAATTAAATTACTTGTGGGACCAAGAGAAGTCCAGCAGTCACAGGGCAAACTTTTCCCAAGGCCTTACTAACATCCTTTAAAACAAACTCAAAGGAGGGAAAGGGCATGTCACTTTTGTGACAATTTAAATCAAATTTCACTAGAATGGCTGGCACAGATCAGGTGAGGAAGCATTTCCGCCTGTGTCTGTGAATGCGATGAGCGTCTTTCCAGCAAGTACTTGAACATGCACAGATATTCCCTCAAGGATGCCCTGCCCTTATAGTAAACTGGAAGGTCCTAATCTGCTTTAGAGGATACTGGCTCTCCCAGGAGTTTGTCAAAACACCTAATACCACTTTCTTGTCTACAATTTGTATTCTATTTTATTCTGTCACCTAATTTCCAAAGAATGAATCCTTATGTTTTTGAGCAGTGTGAAGAATGAGGCATTTTATTATCTTGGAGTCTGTGTTAAGAGGATTCATTTGTCAGTGTTCAAATCTTAAGCCAAATTAGTGCAATTTATTTCAATACACCAATTTCATGGTTCATGAATTCATTGTTATTGCTGCTAACTTTCACTCTAATTTTGCCTTGAAAATGAGCAGTAAGTAATATCTGACAAAAACTATGTAGTAAGTAAAAGCTCCACAGGTTAAACTTAAAAAGGTAAATACCTAGACAAAGTGGACAAACAACGGGTTTATAAAATAAGGAAGGTTTTAATTTAGAACAAAATGAAACTTTTATCAATGGAAAAGTGTTTCATATTAATTGGCGGCACTAAGCCAGTTGTTTATGGCAGAGAATTAACTTACCTTTTGATGGCAATTTTAGTATAGAGACTGGAGGGAAGGATTTTAAACCTGCTTCTGGTCTATTTGTAATATTAACTTATCTTTAAAAGAAGCATTATTTACATCTCAAAAAAATTCACTGCTTTTAGTTACAGCTATTCTGAAGTAAGTGCTAATTTAGTTAACAATGTTGTTAAGTAAGCACTGCAGCAGTGCTTACTTAAATCTAATTAATTACAACTATATTTTATTCTTCAATTTATATTGGACTTTGCAGCCTCCAGTACTGTGAGAAATAAACATTTGTTGTTTAGCTACTTAGTCCGTGCTATTTTGTTATAGTATCCTGAACAGACTAAGGTACCAACTAAACTGTAAGATATGTGAGAACAGGATCAATGTCATTCATATCAGGTCTTGACATGCATACTCTCTGACTTATCTCTTATTCATTCAAAAAGCATTTATTAAGTGCCTGCTAGTTACAGGAACTACTTGTAGTACTGAAATACAGTAATAGCTGAGGAACAATCTGTGCTTTTGGTAAGCTTATACACTTACAGAGGAATTCATCTATAAATAAATGGATGCAATAAAATACTCTGTAAGAGAGAAGACTGTGGATGGCACTGCAGTGTAGGAAATGGGTTGAATTTGTGTTTGTTGAGTAAAAAATGAATAAAAGGCTATTGCTAAATACTCGACCTTCATTAGCAGCTTATTTCCATAATAAAACATGTATCTTAATTTCTTAATTTTACATATGAAAATATATTGAATAGCTGCATGTTAATCTTTAGATTTACTAATTCTAATTTCTCTTCAAGTATAGCACTATCATTTGAATATCTAACTCTTTTACCCTCTTTGAAATAAAATAAAAATTAATAATTTAACATTTTATATCTTATTCTGTGCCCCATGTAGTTATATTCTCTACAGCCCTCATCTTCATTTTACCTGAAAAAAGAAACCATATTTTAACAAAAAGTTCTAAAATGACAAGTGTGTTTAAGATATTTTACTTAATTTCAGTCTATAGAATTATTTAAAATTCAGAATGTCTTTGAACTAGATACTTGTTAGTCAAGTCTGATATTCCATGACTCTAAGATACTCAAAGAAACTTTTAGACTATCATGAGAATAGTGGAAATTAGTATACATATTTTATTCAGTATTTTTCTATTTCTTGGTTCTTAGAGTTGCTTTGTCCTCTTGACATTGACTGTGTTACAGTTAAAATAAAGACTGCCGAATCAACATGATCTATCAAAGTGTACATGTTGTATTTATGTATATTTTTATGACCTCAGATGACCCCCTGTATGGTGAATGTGCCGCCAGTGTACTGTAAGTGTTTATAAACCAGGCTGTGGTCACCCCTTTTGGGCTATCTTTCAAGAACGTTAGCAGCATTCATTCCAACCTGGATCCATAGGAGCGTTATTTTCGCTGGTGATTGCACAGGCATTTTTGAGCCTACTTTTGAATGAGTGAGGATGAGGAAAAGGGTCAGAGGCCTGTAGGACATTATAGAGGATGAGACTGAAACTGCACTGGGCAGTGCTGCTGCTGGAAATAATGGTTCCTCCGCACCAGAAGCCACTGGAACGCTGTGTATAGCTATTGGTCACCCAGGCTAAGAGTCTGGCACTTGTTGACTCTGGTTCCAGCCTGAGCAGTTTCCGAGTTGTTCTCTTCATCTTCTGTGACACAGAGCTACAAAATTCTCCAGGTTTGGGATTTTTAGTAAATCGGCTAAGGTAAAATGAGGGTTAGTTATAAACCACCGGTACCATCAATCAGTCATCTCACTTTTTTTTTTTTTTTACCATATCTTATCATCATTTTATAATTTGCTTCTAGTAGCTGGCTTTATAAATCTTAATGAAAGGTTTTCTTAGACACTGATTTTAAGGTCTCACCCATCATAGCTTTGTTAAAATGTTCATTTCCATTAATACATGATCAAAATGCAGCATTTATTAACTTTGCAGTTCATGGTGCATGTATTGCTCCACAAGTCGTTAATACAGGAGGGTGGATATATGCTAGCGGCCTAACCTTCCCCGACAGGTGGTGGTAAGCAGCAATGGCTGGCTTTTCTCTCTCCATAGCCCTAGTTGTTTCATATAAAATTCTACGATTTGCTAGACACAGGGTGTATAGAGTAGGTTAAAAAAAAATCAACTTTTGATTCACATTTCAAGTCATGAAGTGATAAAATACTCATCATATTTTTAAGCAGCAGCCTAAACTAAGTTCAGTTGGTTGGCTAATCCAATAGAGTATTCACAAATTTAAGAAAAAGGGCATACCTAAATTCATGAACAGAAGGAATGTGTATTGACTCTAAATTGTACTTCTGGTATTTCATTGTGGAATCAGATGTAACTTAAATCTGCCTGCCTTGGCTTCACTGAATGGTGTTTTAGACATTTGCTTTCTATAACCGGGTTGACTAGGAAATATATTTGAGAAGGTGAGAATTTCAGAAGATCTGAAAGTATTATTACTAAGTGAGGGATGTAAGAGTAGAGAGCTGAAAATTATGTAACACAAACCTTTGCGGTAGGGCAGGCAGCATCAAATATCATCATTGTAGTGACACCAGTCAAAAATACTGTGGAGTTCTTTAGTCATGGGGAATAAAAGAATCAAATAGGCTACTCACATGTAAATCAGTGAGATGTTTCAGCAGTAAACAATTTACGTACTAGTCAAGTTTCACTGTTGCTGCCAGGCAGGTCACAGTAAGGATTAAAACACTTACCAGTTGTGGCATTCTGTCTTGATAACCTTATTAGTCCTTCAGAGGCGCTAGAGGAAATAGCCAACAATGAAGAACAGGTTATAACTGATGTAGATGTGTTTCATCCAACTGCAATCCCATCTTAATTATTCAAGGAGCTTTTTCAACCAAAACCTTTCAGATTCTTTTGTGTATCATTCTTCTATAAGACTGTTGGCAGTATTTCTGCTGATTCCAAGGGGGTAGCTGGTCAATCTCAGTTTCTCCTCTCATGGTCTGTCCAGCCATAATTAGAATCCCTTCCAGGGCAGGACTTTCTTGTTCACTTGCTTTACTCCCTAGTATCAGGTACAAAGCTCTACATAAATACACTTGATTTTGTCAATGGAAATATTTCCAAGATACATTTTATGAGTAAGGTGTAAGAAGAATTATTTTTTCATTCTTTGGAAACGCTGTGATCCCAGGGCTTAAATATACATTACTTAATCTAATATGTCTATCTCTTAGCAATGTTTCTAACAGAAAGCAATACCCCATATTTCTTTGTAATCTTGTTTATGTATGTAGGAAAGAACTAAACTCTATTTTTCTCTTAAATTTCAGAACAATTGCTATGTTAGTAGATATTTTATTGTTTTCAAAACATTTTTACAGAGGTCTTTACATAATGTTTGTAGAGATGTTATACAGAGGCAGTAAACACATAAAATATATTATGCCATCTTAATGTAGTTAAGCTACATGAAGTTTATTTAAAGAATAATTACTGCCTAAATACCACTGCTACCTCATTCATTCATTCATTCAGCAGCATTCCTTTGCAGCTCTGGGTGTAGCACTGAATAAAAATGCTCCTTGCCCTCAGAGCTAATATGCTAGTGGATAGGAAACATATAATAGCCAAAATAAATAAAATATATAGAATATAAACTATGATAATTTCTGAGGAATAATATAAAGGAGGTGAGGATAATAGGGAGCTTCAGGAAGAGGTATTATAATTTTAAATAAGGTGGTCAAAGAAGGCTTCATTGAGAAGGTGACCTTTATTTCAAGACCTGAAGGAGGTGAGGAAGCTTACCATTGAGCTGCCTCGGGGAAGAGCATTCTGGGCAGTGGAACAGAAAGCTCTCTGAGGTAGAAGCTGTTTGGAAAACAGCCAAGAGGCTAGAGTTGAGCGCAGAGGGGGAGAGCAGATGAAAGTGAGGTCAGAGGAGTAAGGAGGGTAATTGTGTAAGGCTGTGCTGGCCATTTTAGACACTTTTTCTTTTACTCCAAGTGAGATAGGAAGCCACCAGAAGGTATTGAATTTAGGTTACATAGACCAAAAATACAGTAAGTTTTAAAAATGTAGAATAACTAAATCTAGTAGCGTATTAAATAAATCAGGATTATTAAAGAAGGGGGAATATTTAGAATTATGTCCTGAATTCTTCGTAATGATGCTTTAACAACTTCTGCTGTTACTATTATCAGAAAGAGATTATATAGGATCTCTTATTGTAATAACATTTTAAAGGATTGTTATATTCAGACAACCTGGTAATATCATTGTTCTTTTAACAGGCATAATGTAGATCAAAATCTAAATGTCTAGCCACTAGGCTGATACCTGAAACTAATATAAAATAATACTGAAAAAATGTGAATCATACATAATTTTAAGTCTTCACAAAAAGTAAAAAGAAATAAGTGAAATTAATTTTGATAATACATTGTATTCAACACATTATACTCAAAATGTTATTATTTCAGCATATAATAGATATTTTAAATTTTTTCTAAAAAGAGATGGAGGGTCCTATATGGTTTGAGGCAGAGTACATTGCTAAAGCAAGTGAGCCTCACAGTCTCAATTGGAAGCACATTTTCTTCCTGGGAGGCTGCACAGATGGCAGCACCAACAGTGCCCTTTGGAAAGGAGGCCTCGCGATCTGATAGGCACAACTGAAAAATGTGGGCAATATTCAAACCAGAAGTTTTCCCCTTTGTAGGAAAGAACTGTGGAATCATAAGGCTATATACTCTTCTCTTCATTAAATCCATGACAATGAATGAGTTTCGTAACTCCCTTGAACTACAGTTTTCTCCTCTCTGAAATGAATAATAATTTCTCTCATTATGTTATGGAGATTCAATAAAAAATGTAAATGGAAGGGCCCTACACAGTACTATGTAAACTATAAAATAGTTTTAGTTTATTTCCTCTTCTCATTCTGACCAACATGTTTTCTTTAATTTTATGATGGGGGCGGCATTATCCCCCATTTTTCCTTTTAGCTTTTTAAAGGTATAATTGACATAATGTTATATAAGTTTAAGGTGTATAATTTAGTGATTTTATATTTGTATATATTTTAAAATGATTACAACTATAGGGTAAGTTAACATCCAACACTTAACATAGTAACACTTTTTCTTTTTGTGGTGAGAACTTTTAAAATCTCTCTCAGAAACATTCAGATATACCATACAGTATTCTTTATCATAGTTACAAACTGGGCTGTTTATTAAATTCCCAAAACTTATTCATCTTACAACTAGAAGTTTGTACCCTTTGATAATCTTCATCCATTTGCCTACTCTCGCTCCCGTCTTACCCTTGGCAACCACAAATTTGTTCTCTGTTTCTATTTAGTTTTTCAAAGATTCCTCATATAAGTGAGATTACACAATATTTGTTCTCTCTATGACTCATTTCACTTAGCATAATGCCCTTAAAGGCTATGAATGTTGTTGTTGCAAGTAGCAGGATTTTCTTCTTTTTTATGGCTAAATAATATGCTGTCATCTATCTATCTATCTATCTATCTATCTATCTATCTATCCATCCATCTATCATGCAGTGAACATAGGGATGCAGATATCTCTCTCAGGTTATTTTATTTCCTCTAGATATATACCCAAAAGAGGGATGACTACATCATAAGGCAATTCTCTTTTTAATTTTTTTGAGTAACCTCCATATTATATTCCACAGTGGCTGCACCATATACAGGGTGGGGAAAAACTAGGCTTATAGGCGTGAGTATGTGAAACACAGTTTATCCTTGTATTATTATTATTTTTGTACAAACAACTGGAAACCTATTTTTCCCCTCCCTGTTCATCCCTACCAATAGCACACAAGAATTCTGTGCTCCACATCCTTACCAACATTTATCTCTTGCCTTTTAAAAATATTTTGAATGCTATTCATTTTATTATTTTTAAAAATGTTTATGGAATTATTGGGGTGACATTGATTAATAAAAACATACAAGTTTCAAGTGTATATCTCTATAACACATCATCTGCATATTGCATCATGTATTCACCACCCAAAGTCAAGTCTCCTCCTTTGCCTCTTTGATAGTGGCCATTCTAACAGGTGTGAAGTGGTATCTAATTGTGGCAATTTTTGATTTGTATTCCCCTGATGATTAGTGATGCATACTGTTTTCATGTACCTGTTGACTGTTTGAATATCTAATTTGGAAAAAATACCTGTTCATGTTTTTTATAATTTTAATTGAATTATTTATTATTGATTTGTATGAACTCCTTACATATTTTGAATATTCACTCCTTATCACATGGGTTTTGCATGTATTTTCTCCCATTTTATTTATCCTGACTGAGTTGATTCTTCCTCTTTCATATCCTGTGTGTATATTATGGTATTTATGTCTAGAAGGAAACTTAACAGTCTTTTACTCCACCAATCTATCTGAAGTTTAGCTGAAGTTTTAAAATTTTATTTATTTTTTTATTTTGAACAACACCAGAGATTGAGAGCATAATGATTTTCATGATATTGTCCATTTCACTTTTGGACAATTGAGACAGTCCACTGTGCTATTAACTTTGCATTTATTAGGCTGAAGTCCAACTTCGGAGGTGTGTTGGGGTTGGGGGGGAAATTTAATGTCTTTTAGACATGATAGCCTTACAAATTTTGAAGGCATCAACAATATTTGCAGAATTTTCTGGCAAATACCTTTGCTCCAACTGTTCTTTGTACAACATGACTTTGATTCTCTTCATTTTCTTGGGGACTCTTTTTTGAATTTATTCCAGTTTACTTCTCTTCTTGAAGTGTGTGGCTTAGATGTGGTTTGATATAGAGATATAATAGAATGAAATTATTATTCCCCTTGATCTAGAAAATATATTCTATTAAGGCAGCCAAGAATTTCATTAGCTATTTGGCACTCATTACTCAGTGATGATTTATATCAAGTCCCTGTCAATCAATCCTACTGGTAATTTTTTTTTACATTTACATTTGTTAAGCTGTGCCTCATATCTATATTAGTTTAGTTGCCATTTGTAATAAATAAAAGTATTTCACATATTTTTTAAATTAAATTTTACATTGTAAGTTCTTTATTCCACCTTTTGGGATTTTTTTTTTTACCCTGATTCTGTTGTCTTTTAGGAACTAGGCTACTTCAAATAGGCTAGTAATATTTCTTTAGGCGCTATTCTTTCAAAGACTGAAATAAAAATATCAAGGAACTCTTAGAGATGAGTTCCTTATAGAGGTTAAAAGAACAGATCTGGGTAGACCCAGATTCCAAGCCTTTGCTCTGCCACTTTCTAGGTGAATTTATTCACTTAGTTAACAGATTGAGTTATTTGATAACCGTCCTAGGCACTTAGGGAACATCAGTAAATGTAACAGCAAAAATACTTGTCTTTCAGGTACTTTTACCTGAGAAGAAGCTTTGGAAAGTATATACTATCCATACCTAAGTTTTCACAACTGAAAGATGGAAAGAAATGCACTATTTCATAAGATGGTGTATTCGTCAGGGTTTTCCAATGAAACAGAACCAACAGGATGTATATCGCCATTGGAGATGGTATAACACACACACACACACACATGCACACACATTATTTATTATGAGGAATTAGTTAATGAAATTATGGAGGTTGAAAATTCCCAAGGTCTACTGTTAGCAAGTTGAAGGCCCAGGAAAGCTGATAGCGTAGTTCCAGGCCAAAGGCTAACAGGCTCAAAATCCAGGAAAAGACTGTGTTTCAATTCAAGTCCGAATCAAGAAAATGCTAATGTCCCAATTTGAAAACCATCGGGCAGGAGGAATTGTTTATCACTTTGGGAGGAGTCATTTTTTGGTTCCATTAAGATCTTCAGCTGATTGGATTGGGCCCACCCACATTAGGGAGGCAATCTGGTTTACTCAGTCCACTAAATTAAATGTTAGTATCATCCCAACACATCTTCACAGAACCATCTAAAATAATGTTTGACTAAAATATCTGGGCACCCTGTGGTCCAGTTGATGTGTAAATTTAATCAACACAAATGGCAATGAGATTTTAGGAGTATTGTACATGAAGGGTTAGCATAGTGAACTCTCAAGAAATGATAATTATTATTTACATGAAGTATTTTTTCAAACCACGTCTTCAATAGTAAGAATGGAATCATAGCTCCCTAATGCTTACTGACACAGTAGTTTTGACATGCTACTGGAGTGAGACTCCATTTGCTGTTTGGTTTTGGGAAGAAATCAAGTTCACATAGTGCATGCTTGGCTACTGGTTATTTCTCCGGTAGTGCCACTGTAAAGGCTCTGTGAAAACTTACTGTCTGCTTCATGTGTGTGACGTAAGGGAATCAACTGCACAGGCCTACAGTGATGAAATAGTTATGAAGGTGTCTGGTTCTTTCAGTATTTTTTGGCAGCACTTCTGTTTTAAAGAAAATGTAAGATTTGGAAGGACTTAAGTAAGACCGAAAGGTTAACTTTTTTTTTAATGTCTCCTTTAAACTCACTAAAGGAGTAGTTTATTTATATAGCTAACAATAGTTAACTGTCTTTTAGTTAATAGTTAACAGTTAACTAACTTAATTACAGAGTAAGACTGGCTCATAATAATGCCAGATAATTCATACATGTAAAAATGTCCATCATCTCATTTATTTGTTATGCCAACATTTGTCAACCTCAGCAACAACTCTGAGCTATGTTAAATGTTGTTTAAATGTGAGGAATCTAACAGGAAATTGAAGAGCTCGGCATTTGATAATAAATCAAACATATTTTCATATTTTGCTGAAAGTCAGCATGGTTAGTAAGGCTTGAAAGTAAAAATGACAGATTTTATGCTTTGACTGCAGTGAGAGTTTGAGATTCTGATTATCTTTTAATAGTTGAAATCTAATGATTTTTAAGTAAATTATCTTGCATTAATAAATAATGAAAGTATTTCAAAGGAAAATTATTTCTAGAGGGAAAGAATATGTTAGCAAATCATAAACTTTATGTTTTTTACTGTATTACGAAAAATTCAACTATAGTAAGGACAGAAAGAAGGATGTATCACCTGTATATTTATCATTTATATTAAAAATGTATTAATATTTTGCAATATTTGCAATGAACCTCACCTACTTTTTTGAACATCAAATGTAAACTTGTCTGTATTTTAAGGTATATTTTAATTATATGTAAGAAATCCTACCTTTCCTATAGCAATAGGTGTTGAATATGTACAGGCAGAAAATTTTTTTTTTAGAAAGAGGTAAAAGTTCACCCAAGCTGAGCAATGTATGGAATTTGGTAGCCTTTACTGCCATTTTTTAATGATTAGTGAGGAAGTAGACTGCTTTTATAGTTTTCTCTGCATATTTTCTTTAATCATCCACACATAAATATACATTCTTCCCAAATAGATGAATGTGATAAGAACTTCAATGAGCAAAACCAAGGTATACTGCCATTTTAGGAAAGAATTTGGCAAAGGAACTGCAAGACACCCTCCAGTATAAAAGGGAAGTGAGGGCTAGCTGACTGCGGATTTGCGGCCTCCGATGGAGGGCCATGTGGCGGGGTTAGCGCCATGTGGATGAGGCATCAATCCTGGATCTGATTCTTAGCAGTCACGTTGTTAAGCCCCAGGTGTCTTCACAGCTGTAATATGAATGTAATAATGTCTACTTTGCAGAATTGTTGTGAAGATTAGCTGCATAGGTAAAAATTTGTTGGAAGTACTCAGTAACTGCAGGTAGTTGATGTGTTTTGAAACAGTAATTTCGTGAGGTTTGATGACATAGGGAGGTGATATCAAATCCCTCCAGCCTATTTACTCGCGTGTGGCCTTGGGCAAATCCTTCAGTCTCACAGAAGTCTCAACGTCCTTGGCTGGAAATGGGTTTAGTATGATTTACTCCCAGAGCATTGTTTGGGGTACTCATTAATAGTCCACCAAAACTCTACAGTTAGTTAGTAATAATGTTGTTGACATAGAGTAGACTCCTAATAACATATTACTGAAAATTTACTTCTAGGAATGTTGTTTAATTGACCAAATTCTCAAGATACATTTGCAATTTAATGATATGTGGCTTAGTCTTGATATTTTTGTCAGTATTTTGATAAAGATATAAAGAATTTGAAAATAGCTAAATATAGAAGAGAAGTTCTCATTATGTAGAGCTATAGGTTAAGGCTAACAAAATAAAATTAATAAAGAGAAAACCGATCAACAGAGTAGTTTTAGCTAACTCTGATTTTCTTATGAGCCCACTTTGGGACCGGCTATTAAAATAGAATTTATTCTATTTTAAGCAAATTAATTCAAGTAAGAAGCATGAACAAAGAAATATAAAGGTTGTTCTGTGTTCAAGTTGGTCAGACCACATCTGGAATTTTCTTTTTCCTACATTCTACATTTTACTAAAAGGGCATTTAAAAATAAGGCAGGGTTTTTCAACTTGGTCACTATCAGTCTTTTGGATCGGATAATTGTTTGCTGCTGTCTTGTACATTGTAAATAGTTAATGGCATCCCTTACCTCTGCCCCTAGATGCCAACAGATTCTCTACCACCCTCAACCAAGCATGACAAAAAACAAAAACAAAACTACAGTCATTACCAAATGTCCCCTGGGTGGTAAAATTGCCCCTGGTTGAGAGCTACACACGGGGCTAGAGAATACTGAAGAGAAGGTTCTAAGGAAATTGAATGGGTGAGAAAGTATTGTATAACCATGAGGAACGATAAGACCAAGTGCTCTAATTTCTAGGACCTTACCAAAGACTATATATATATAGTCTTTTTAAAATTGTTGTTCAGTTACAGTTGTCCTACTTTTTCTCTCATTGCCTGCCCCTGCCCTCCCCATCTCCCCACCCCCAGTCAATCTCCACCCCATTGTCCATGTCCATTTGTCCTTTATACAAGTTTTTTGACTTGCTCCTTCCCCTTCTTTGTCTTTTAAAACCAGTCTTTCTATTAAATACATCTTTGGCGTCAGCAATTTGGCATCTAGTGTTTTAGTCTTTTATTTATGTTTTTAGTGTGCAGACTAGCTCCTGGTACACTGTAGATTCTCAGTATTTTATAAAATAAAGTGAACTAAACTGGAGAAGAAATGACTTGATGTGGGCAGTAACTAAAAAGACTTTTTTAGGTACTTGAAGAGCTACCAGAAGGGAGGTCATGTTAGGTTATTTTGTGGAAAGAAATGGGATGCTTCTTCAGAGGGCAGAACTATTAGCAATGGATAAAAGTCATAGAGGCATTGTTTTTACTTCATTTTAAGGTAAAACTTTTAAATAATATCATACTTATTTACAAGTATTTTTGAAATTAGCTTTATTGTTAACATTGAAATGAGAGTATTGCATAGGAAAAATGTAGCTACAATACTATTAGGATTCTACAGTATGTTATATTCTTTTGTTAAATAGCAAAATATTGATCAAATATAAAATTTGTTTGTCCCCATTTAAAGTTGTCTAAATTTATACTAACAACTATTAAATACTTGTAAATAAAGCATATAGATAAAGGCATAAGCAAGATATAAAACTAAGGGAAAAGAGAAAGAGGAAAGAATATCTCCTTTTTATATATATTTGGTAGCTTTTTTGATTGTTAAGTGAAGGTGGTCATGATAGGAAACATTTATTGGGTACTTACTGTATCACAGTCATTATGTTATACCTTAAATACATTCTCACTTAATCCCTGCAATACCCCCACTGACATAGGTACTTTTACTTTTCCAATTTGCATATGAAGAAAAATCATTTGCAATTGGAGAAGGTAAGCCTTTTTAAAAAAAATCTAATATCATTTAGAAATAAACTGTATTGCATTCAAAGTTGTCATTGTTGTAAGTAGGTAATGGTTTTGTTTATTTTACTAATATTGTCAGTTCTGTTCATTTTAGAGTTGTCCTTTATTATTATTTTTTCAGAGTGAAATGTTCACATTCTATATATCTGAATATATATCCAACCAAATTATTAGGCATGTGTTTCATCCATGAATAATTTAATTCCTAAGTTACTGTACAGTTTATAAAACTGCTCTCTCTGACAAGGGTTTTCATTTTTTGCTTAGCATGAAACAAATTCAAAATACACTTCTCAAAACATCCCCCAAAATAACACAGAAACTCAGATTTATGGGATTATCCTCGAATCATATTTGATATTGACTGTAGGTCTTCCTTAGAATCTTACCTGCAGCCAGACTTCCAAGCCAAAGTCCCCTGAGATGTAGGAAGGGGTTTTGTATGTGGGCTAGAGTTAGCTCTATCAGTGCTGAGAGACATTTTCTAGAGGAAGCACTAAAGAAATGGGGATTATTTTACTTGGACAAAAGTAGCCTGAGAAGAAGGACTTAATAGTGTTCAAGTCTAGAAAGCCATATGTTAATGAGTAATTATTTCCCATTCAATTAAGAAAAGGACAAGAAGGTTAAACCTAAGTGGGAGGGTTTGGGGAACAAATTATGAAGGGCATCTCGACTGTAAAGGCTGTGAGAGTCTAGCATATATTACTGAGGTAATTTGAGTGTGACAAGGTTACTTTTCTTCAATGTGACAATCTGTTGGCATTTGTTTCAAATTGTCACAGTCTCTGCTACTAAAGTTATCTTTGAATGAGAAACATCCATTCATGCCATGTCCATTCCATATAGAATTTTAAAAATGGAGAGATTAATTTGAAATCCATACTATTTAACAAGAAATGAATGAAAACACAGTTTTAAAATGTTTATTAATACAAGGATGGTGGGGTCAATTATCTAGGGAAGTGAGAGAAGGACTGAGAAGATTCATGCGGGTATTTATGGATTTATTTTGGGACTTAGGCATATACCTTTACTCTCCATCTTTTAAGCAGAATTGCCCAATGCAGTAAATAAAAGTACAGGACAACTGGGTATTTTATATTTTGTCTGGCAACCCTGCTTACCAGGGGAGCATAGGAGGATTAATCCTGAAGTTAATGTAGCTTAACTTTTCAGGGTTCCTCACTTGCAGGATATTTTATCTGCTGTTGTATTTGCAATTTGTAGTCTTTTCTTTGAAGAACCTGTTCCCCTGTTATACAAACCTCAGGCTCCACAAAACTCGTATCTGCTGCTGCAGGGGAGTAAGATGAGGAGACGGAGTAGACAAGGTGAGGGAAGGAGTACATTTTGCAGGCTCGAGAGGATTGTTGATGCCCTTGTCACATTCGGAAATTATTTTCCGGGAGATAATTAAATAATCACTGGGCCTTGAGGCATCTTTGTACTTGAAAATTCACTGTCATTTTGTAGGCAAGAGACAGAGGAATAAGTTTTACACAGTGTCGACGTAGCCTCAGAGTAAGTAATCTAAATGCCCTCAGAAATTTAGTGAAACTTGTTTTTCCATGGGCACAGTCAGAAAAAGAAGAATCAACAGTTTCTGTTTCACTCACCAAACTAATTCAGCTCTTCAGATATTGTAGACTTCATTGCCGAAAGGAAATTTTAAAAAAGGTTAAAAAGCAAAAGAGAATGGCCTGTAGAGCAGCACATCGGGCTTGGTGTTAAGGTCCATCCACAGAAAAGGCAAAGGCTAAATTTTTGTCTCTCTTTTTTATGTAATGCGCTGCTTTTTCTAATAAACCATTAGAAGAAATGACTAAATTCTGATGCATTTAATAGAGACAGTGAGTGTGATGATCCTCTTTTTAATCAGTGCAGACACTACCTGGTTCTCAGAGCCCACAGCGTGGACACTGAAGTGCTTAACTTGGCTTTCAGGTTACATCGTTGGTGGCTTCAGGAAGGACACAAACTGTGTAGAGAAGTTCCCACCCAGTGTCTAATATGCATTAAGGGATAATGTACAGCTGTTTGAACTCCTCTTCATTGAAGGAAGTAATTCTGCAAACACTGGTTAGGCTCCTGCAGGCTGGACACTGTGCTAGAAATGGGGTTGCCTGAGTTTCCAGTATTCACCTGTGATTTGACTGAGTAAGCGTATGCTTTTAAAGCACTCAGGCTTTTAGACTATGTACATGAACAACACATATTTGGTAAAATAGAGCTTGCCTTTATAGTGTGCATAGGATGGTAATGAATTGTTTCCAATTTTTCACTTTTTTTGCATCGTGCCATTGTTATGCATCTCACTAGTATATGTGAAACATATGCCACTCCTTCATTGACTAAGCTTGACCCCGTGACCTACTTTGTCCATTGCAGTGTTAGTGAGCAGAAAGCAGCAAAGGCTTCAGATGGGCTTGAATGGTTTGGCCTGCCTTTCTGTACTCCTGTGATCCACCACGAGAAGAACGTGCATCTGATAGCCACTGGTCATAGGAAAATGATGAAAACACAAACCTTAAAATTGGAATTTAGAGTCTGGAAGCAGGGGTTTGTTTATAAATAACCTAGAACCTTAACAATAATAGTTGAGACTACACAGCCTTCCTATTAGTATACTAACCAACAAAACTACTACAGGTCCATTTTATTTTTTATTTTGTTCATGATTGTTCTTATTATTTATTTTTTTAAGTTATAATTTACATTCGATATTATTTTGTGTTAATTTTAAGTGTATACCATAGTGGTTAGGCAATTGTGGACTTTATGGAGCGTCCCCCGACATTTCCAGTACCCACTTGGCACTACACACAGTTATTACAATTCTTCACTATATTCCCTATGCTGTACTTTACATCATTGTGACTATTTTGTGACTACCAATCTGTACTTCTCAATCCCTTCACCTTGTTCACCCTGCCCCCAACCCCCTCCCCTCTGTAACCATTGGTCTTTTGTCCGTATCTATGATTCTGTTTCTGTTTTGTTTGTTTGTTTATGTTGCACTTTAGATTTCACATGTAAGTGAAGTCATATGGTATTTGCCTTTCTCTGACTGACTTATTTCGCTTAGCCTAATACCCTCTAGGCCCATTCATGCTGTCACAAATGGAAAGATTTCAATCTTTTTTATGGCTGAGTAATATTTTACTGTATAATGTACCACTACTTTTTTATCCACTGGTCTAATAATCAGCATCTGGGTTGCTTCTGTTGCTCAGCTATTGTAAATAATGCTGCAGTGAACATAGGAGTGCATATATTCTTTTGAGTTAGTGTTTTGGGTTTCTTCAGATGCACGAGATCTGTCCAGAAGGTATCCAGCCATGTAATATGAAAAGTAGAGACATTTATTGAAGATAAAAGAGACAAGAAACATTGTACATAGGACAATGATGCCTCAGTCCCCTTCAAAGTAGGTATCTGGGGACCTCACACAGTTCCCCTAGTCACCATCAGCTTACCTGTTGTATTTTCATGAGTCTCACTGATAGTTTGAAATCTCCTCCTTTTCAAAGGAGATTTTAGTTTTGGGAAAAGCCAGAAGTCAGCTGCAGACTTCTGAGTCCAAATCTGAGCTGTAGGGGGCTGAGTCACCTTGGTGATTTGATATTTTACCAAAAAACTCTGCATGAGACATGATGCATGCGTGGGCATGTTGTCATGATGAAACTACCAATCACCAGTTGTCCACAGCTGTGGCCTTCTGAATCATCCAAATAATTTCCATGGAGAAATGTTCAAACTTCATGCAAAATTTGTTGCAGATTCGTTGCTCTACTCGCTCAGTCATTTTGAATGTGATTGCCACATGGTATATATGCTTACTCAAGGCGCCTACTGCCCCCACTGTCTGAAGTTGTCATTGTTCATGCATATGCATTCCAGTCCACTCTCTTTGACTGCCAGGTTACATCAATGTCATGCAAACTGTTCTTGTTATATTAACAATGCCTGGACTTTTTCTGGACAGACCTTATACCCAGAAATGGAATCATTGGGTTATAAGGTAGTTCCATTTTTAATTTTTTGAGGAAACTCTGTACTGTTTTCCACAGTGACTGTACCAATTTGCATAAGTGCATGAGAATTCCCTTTTATCCACATCTTTACCAATACTCTGTTGGTTTATTGGTGATAGCCATTGTGGTGTGAGATGATATTTCATTGTGGTTTTAATTTGCATTTCTCTGATGATTAGTGACATTGAGCATCTTTTCATATGCTTTTTGGCCATCTGTATGTCCTCTTTGGAGAATTGTCTATTCACGTCGTCTCTCCATTTTTTAATCGGATTGTTTATTTTCTTTGTGTTGAGTTATATGAGTTCTTTATAAATTTTGGATATTAACCTCTTATCAGATATATCATTGACAAAAATATTCTCTCATCCAGTGGGCTGACTTTTCATATGTTGATGGTCTCCTTTGCTGTGCAAAAACCTTTTAATTTGGTGTAGCACCACTTTTTTTTTTCTTTTATTTCCCTTATCCAAGGAGATAACTCAGAAAAAAATATACTAAGATGAATGTCGAGATTTTCTTAACTGCGTTTTCTTCTAGGAGTTTTATGGTTTTGAGTCTTACATTTAAGTCTTTAATCCACTTTGAGTTTATTTTTATGTAAGAAAGTGATCTAGCTTTATTTTTTTGCATGTATCTGTCCAGTTATTCCAACACCATTTATTGAGTAGACTGCGTTTATACCATTGTATGTCCTTGCCTACTTTGTTAATATTAATTGGCCATATAAGCATAGGGTTATTTCTGCACTATTAACTCAGGTCCATTTTAAAAATGAACCCTCTTCTCCATTTAAAAAAATAACCATCAATTTTCCCACTCAAATTTGTCATCTCAAGGCTGAATCATAATAACTTCTAATTTGAAGACAAATGATTAATATATAAGATTATTGTCTTCTCAAAATTCTTTTTCTTTATATATGTCCAGCCATTTACGATTGGCAGTTCTTCAGTTAAAGTGCCTTGGGTGCCCCAGGCTTGCATTTAACGTCAGAGAAACAACAGGCAATATTCAAAGGCAATGGAATTTGAGTGTCTCCAGTTCAATAATGTGGAACTGATGGCCATTAACAGATTGAAAAATTACAAAATAAAGTTTCTAAAGATATTTGGAACACTGAGCATTCTGCCTAATAATCCATAATAGGACTAGTAGTCAGTGTTCCATAGAATATCTGCTTCAAAATTAACTGGTGGGACTTTATTTTTAGGACCTGATTCAGTGTGGTTTGGGACAGGCCAGATGTTAATCCAATTTCTAGTTCTCTATCATTAAAGCTACAGTTACAATAAAAAGAGAGCATCTTAGCCAGAAAAAATGAACTCATTAAAATGGCCCTATATACATTATAAGACATAAGAAATGTAGAAATGTTAACAGGAAAAAGATAAAAGTTAAAAGTTTCAGTATTTTTCTTCAGCATCTCAGTGCATCATCTTGAAAATCACTGAGGTAAATGAACTTCATTAGAAGCCACTGCTTTAACTCCATTAGCTCAACTTTATAGTATCTTAGGTAACCTAGAGAGATCCTCAAACTTGAACTTGTTATTACTATATGGCTAAACACAGATCTACAATTGTTCTTTTTTTTGTTTTTAGAAAATGACTGTATAGAAACTTACATAAAAATATTTAAATGTAAAATGTAAAAAAAAAAAATTATTACATGCCTCCATCTCCACCTGACTGATTAGAGAAGCAGAAGAAACTAGTTTTCAGGAAGAAAAAGAGAGGGCAGAATTTAGCGGATGAGAAAATGAAACAAAGTTAAGAGATAGGGAGCTAGTTTATCTCCTTGGTTCTTCTTTCTTGGGGTCCAGATGTGTTCTATCCTTTGGTTGTTTAATAAAAGCTTGTACAGTGATTACACCAAACATTCTCTTTGGCTTTTAAGCTACCTTGAATGAGCTTCTAACCAAAGAGCACTGGGGAAGACATTGAGTAGTTTCTACAGTTTAGGGCATTGGAGATTGAAGCAGGTCACTCTAGGCCCTGACCTTGTGAAGAAGGGAAATTTAACAAGGGTAGAAGTGACCCTACTCAAGAAAACCCATAGTTGATAATTTTAGTTCTTTAGTTCTGTAAGTAAAGGATTGGTTATACCTTCACTTCACATATATAAGATATTTTGAATTTCTTTCTAAAAGGGGAGATCCAGTTTGATAGAAGGTTTTCTAGAAGTAGAATCATCTGAACATAATTTTAATTGTCATAATGGCTCTTTTGCTTCTCCTGTTGAAAAACCTTAAGATGTTTTTGCTTATTACAACACTAGTCACATTGGAAGTGGCTTTTTTTTTTTTAAGTAAAAACCCTCTTTCCATGTGACAGTGGTTGTTTCTGGGGTACAACTCAGCAGGCTCATGTAGCTTTTTCTTAGTCCTAATTTATTTGATTAGTTTCAGAGGTAGAATAAACATTTTATATAATTACTAATTTAAGTTGATTCTTAGACTTTTTCATTTCCAGCCCAAAGCTTCCCTTTTGGGGGAAGGGACAAAGCAGAAATGGCAGTGATCATAGTGGTCAGGCTTCTGTTCCCACTATGCCCACCACTTCAGGTGGATGGTCCATTGTTGGGTATTCTGGCCAAAGGCAGCTTCCAGAGCTTCCTGAAGCTGCACTTGCTGTCCTCTGTACTGAGAGCAGACAGTGTCAGTGGCACTTTCACTGCCTAGCAGACACTGGGCAGGAGTCACTTGACATCTTGTCTAGATGCCCCTGTCCCCTCACACTTTCCCTGGCCCAGCAGAGAACTTCAACCTTTCAGGGGAGTGAGATCAGCCTTGAACAGTTCCATTAGAGAATAAGTGGAAAAAATAAAATCATTCACAACTGGAAGGATTTTTAAGGAGAGAACAAACAATTTTCCTGGCCATTTTCAGCACAGTTCAGAAACAGAGCTTAAATGTTCTTCTTTGCATGACAAGACCTGGTCTTGCAAGGGGAATTTCATGCTATTTTATAATGGAATCTGAGCCCCCTTCTTGGTTCAGGGTCGTATTCTAAATTACCTGTAGCAGTTCTCTCAGAAAAATGGTCCCTGTAAGATGATTATGTGTCAGGGACCATATGTTTTGGTTTTCTGATTTCTTCTCTGAGCCTTTGAAATATTTTGGAATTAAGAAAGCAGTAGATCTCTGAGTTAGTTTAGGAACTATCTTAATGTTTTTGTTTTTGTATTTTTGTCTGGAGGATTCACTTTTAAAAATTCATTTAGTGAGTGTTTATCAGCAAAGCATGAACATTTTGGCATGGGTACAGTTAAGAGATGAAGAAAGATAATTTCTGGACTTTTAGCCTGAGCAATTGAGAGACCGTTGGCCCCATTTATGAAAAAGGGGGAGAAACAGGCTTAGTGGAGGCAGGTGGTAAGAAATCATAATTTTTGTTGGGGACATGCCTATTACATATCTAATAATTTTTTAAAAAAATAAGAATGGGATTATAAAAGAGAAAATATGGGACTCATCAGAATGGAGATTATACACTATGAGACTAGAAAAGGTAACCTAAGGACAAAAGCCAACCAACCAACCAACAAAGGGTCCAGGAAAGAGCTTTGGGCACTCAAACGCTTGGAAGTCAAGCAGAGGTGAATTGAGAATCAGCAAAGTAGATGGAGAAGACATGGTATAGTAAGCAGAAAACTAGGGGAAACTAGCATCACAGCATTAAAAAAAAATGTACCAAAAAAGGGAGCCAAATATGTCCAAAATTGTGAGGTCCAGAAAACATAAAGAGAGGTTAATATGGGATGAAGGTGGATGTCATTGCAGACCTTGACATAAAAAAGAATAAAAGAAATCTTCAAGGAATGTTAGAGCAAATGCACTCCTCCTCTTCCTTCTTTTTCTTGTAGTTAAAGGCAAGCTTAGAATTTGTAGACTTAAAAGCACATCTTAGAAAAAGAGAAGAAGCTAAAAATAATGAGCTGAGAATTCATTTAAAGAATTTAAAGAAAATAACAAGAAAACAAGTCCAAAGAAAGCAGAAGAAGGAAATGATGGAAGAGCAGAAATTAAATAAAAAGTCAACCTGTATAAGAAAGATTAAACAAGGATAAAAGTTGTTTCTTGAAAAGACCAAAGAAATTGAAAAACTTACAGTGAGACTGAAAAAAAGGAATAAATTGCCAATATTAGGAATCAAAAGAGTGGTATCACAGTAGATAATATAGGCACTAAAAAGAAAATGAGAACATTTTGGACACCTTTATGTCATAAACTAGAAATTTTAAAATAAATAAATAAATTTGTAGACACAGTAAATATATAAAAATGTTTCAGTAGCTATTAAGAAATCAAATAATTGAAAACTATGCACAAATAAAACTTTAGAGGTGATAAAATAATGAAAAAACTATCTCTGAGTTTAGGAACAAGGCAATGATACCCATTTTCACTATTTTTAATCATAACTGAGCTTGGCCTTATTTAGTATAGTAATGTAAGAAACAACTGCTATTAAAGATTGAGATTGAAGAAGTAAACTTTAATTATTGCAGATTAAGTGATTGTACATATAGAAATTCCAAAACTACATGAATTATGAGAAAAAATAAGGGAATTTAGCAAAGTTGCAGGTACAAAAATCAGTAGCCACGAATCAATTGTATTTTTGAAAACCAGAAGCAAAAATAAGGCTACCAGAGAGAATATTGAAAATTCATAAAATCAAGTAAATATTGGCAAAACTCCACCTAGAGCAGAACTCAATGAACTTCTCAGCTCGTGGGGCCCTCATTTTGAAAACCAAGGGAGGTGGTGCAGCTTGTCCTAGCCAATAGTTACTAAACTCATGGGTGAACTTCTCTAGAGAAACACTATCTGGTGTGAAACTCATTTTTAATTTTCTTAAGATTATTCAGAGAAGGTTCTTAATTCTAGTGGAGTTGCAAATAGGAAGGGTTTCTCCTCCCTTTCCTACTGATTATATCAAATTCATTAAGATGCTTTGATTATAAGACAACACACACCATTATTTTATGTACTAATAAGAAAGAATGATGCATGCTAGTTAAACAGTGGCAGTGTTTTATTTTCAAAGTTAGAGTTTTGTTGTTTACTCATTGAAAGAGTTCTTTTAAACCTATTTGGTCATGGACTTTCAAAAAATATTATTCTATGAACACTTAATGCCAAAAATTAGAAATAAGGGAAATTGGTAAGTATTCCTAAAGCTTCTTTACATTTAGAGGCCAACTCTTTTGTATCACTTTTCAACTTGTCAATGTCCTTCGTATTTTTGCACATGGTATTATCATCTGTGCCATTAGAGAGCATTGTAGCATTTCTTAAAAGCACTTTGAATTTTTCTTCCAAGTTACTAACTCACAATTCTTGAGACCGATGTTTGTCTATTTGACTAATTTATAGCTTTATTTCATCTTCACTGAATCATGTATCACTAGATGTTAAACAGCTTCTGTTCAATATCAGTATTAAGTTTCTGACAAACCAATGTTTTCTGTCTTAGTGATAGTTATGTATGATTGATAGGTATATCAGTCATACTAGCCCCATGTTGTTTTGAAATATCTTTCATTGATTTTGAGGAATTTTGCACTTTGTCATGCCTTCAGTTGTATTGCTTCACGTGCAGTAGCAACAATACACAGTTCACTGAATGCATAACAATATATGCTGCTATGACCAAGTTTGTATATGCATGGACGGTAGCAGTTTGTAATGCCTTCCACCTGGCCTGCAGACTCCATTGGCTTCAGAAATGTTAAAAGGAAAAAAAACTACATCTTTCAGTCAGTATAACACATATTTGTTGCTCTTTCTCTCCCTTCATGTAGGAAAAATTCCCCATGAAACAACATACTTATTACTTTATAATGACATTATTACATTATTAACCAAACATATATTGGCTAATTTTTGTTAGAAACACACATAAGGTGGGCTAACTTTCTCATTTCTCTTACAGCTAGGGAGTGGCCACATGACAGTTCTGTCCAATGAGATATAAATGGATTTCTGCTAGGGTTTTCTGGGAAAGCTTTTGCATTCCAAAGTGATAGATGAAGCTTGAACAACACTTACCTGATTTATCTGGCTTTGAATGTAGACTATTGTCTGGAGCTGCAGTGCTGTCTTCAAGTCATTGGGCATCGTATACGTAAATGACAGCCAACATAAGATAGCACAACAGAATAATAATACACTGGAATAAAGGCAGTTTTAATGAATAGACAAAGTAATTCCAGCAACTGCCCATTTTTAGACTTCTATGTGAGAAAAAGAAACTCTTACTTGTTTAAGCTTCTGTTATTTGTACTGTATGTTATCTGCAGCTAAAAATTTTGCCTTGTCAAACTAGCATGTCCAAAGGGCTAGGTTGTTGACTTGGTTTCTACTCTTAATATAACTGTGTTGTGCCTTGTTCCTCCTTCCTCCTGGGACCTGTTCTCTTATCTTATCAGTTCTCCTCTTTGGGAGGTTTTCCCATATCAACTTGCTGTTCTTGGATTCTCTAGGTCTTGCCTGTCCTAGTTACCCAGTTCCTGAGAATTGACTGTCGGTTCAATTCCTTGTCACCCTGACCCATTCCTGTTTGGAAGAATTGGAATTAACCATTTCCAGAGTTATTCTTTGCCTTCTACATTCATTGCACATTGTTTGCTTACTTGTAAGGAATAATCTCTTATGAAATTTGCTTCAACTGATCAATACCAATAATTCAAGAATCTTAACTCAATCCTTTTTTTTTTTTTTTTTTTTGCCTTTGGTTGTATACTGAGACACGAAAATGTCTTCAAACAAGATTTTAATGGGGAGTCTGGGATTCAATACAGAAGAGAATTTCTTGAGATAGGGCTGAGAAGAAAGTCTTCAAGGTGGAGCACTTGGGTAGCTGTTCCCAGAGAAAGCACCAGAAAGCAGAAGAGATTGAGTTTCTGGTGCAGGCAAAATAAATGTCATAGTCCTCAGGCCAGAGCAGATCAGTATTCATGGTGGTCTTTATCTGACCTAGGGATAGATTCTTGGTGTATAGCTCTTCCGATCAAAGCTCTCAAGTAATAGGTAGAGACACAATCACTGATTAAACTTGCTGACTGATATTGGAATTTTGCATGTTTAAATTTAATTTCGCACAACTTTTGTTGAAATATTTAACCCAGTTTCCTAAGAAAATCAAAATTTCTTTGACATTTTTCTAATTTTCTTCCATTAATGAACAGGAAAAATTGAGAAAAATCTAACCTAAGAATTGTTTTATTATTTTCATTTATATCTAATAGATCTAGATCATAGAGATCAGTAATAATAATTACTTTCTAATAACTTAAATTCCTCTACAAATTCTTAAAGACAAGAAGTAAAATGGAGAAATAGTGCTAAGTGTGAACATTAGATAAACTTGGCAATTTAAAAAAGCTCTGGCTGCTAGAATACTTGAGAAATGAACATATATTTAAGAGATTAAGAGTCCTGGGATTTCTTCAGTTGTATAACTACTGGGGAAACTGGAATTTTGGAAGAACCAGTGGGAATCATCTTTGATCAGAGAACCATGGGATGAGAAAGAAGAAAACTGTGGGATTCTTCATTGGGCTTCAGGACACAGGAATTAACTTGAATCACAAGGAGGAGTCATGGCTGTCTGACGCTGAAGAGAGGAGGTCTCACTGAGCCCATCATGAGTTTAAATGTCTCAGCTCCGTTCAGAGAACCAAATTTCTGTTTAGCAGAGTGGGACACTGAGAAGTTCCAGTCCTCTCTACTCTGACCCAGCTCCATGCAATCCCTGATTAATTATTTAACATAAGTGGCTGTGAAAATAAGGGAAAGATTAAGACTAGTAGGGAAAGAACTCTTTTCAATCTTAGTAGAAAGAAGTCAGTGTTAGCAATGATGAAAGAAGCAGGTGACAGAGTTACCAGGAGCACAATAGGTAAGCCAACAAGCCTCCCCCCAGGGAAAGGAAGTACACGTGTGAAGCTTGAAAAGATTCATGGATTGGAGTAAGAAATTAAACATGGTTGAAATTAAGGACATTCTAGTTTCTCCTCTACATTGCCTGGGAAATAAGAAACAGCTTTTAACTCTTTACTACAGTGAAGTGTATCTGTAGAAGAACGTTTATTTCTTTTAAAAGATTTTTTTTTACCTACATGTTATATATAATATATATTTTATGTTGTTATTTTAATGTACTACTATTTTAATAATGTTGGCTAATAATTTATCAACTTTTATTTTTAAAGAGAGGAAAACAACCCCCAGTTTAGGAGAGGCAGTCCCGGCAGGAACTTGCTTTCTAAGGCAAGTTTTGCCCCTGAAGAGAGACCCTGTTAGTGTTTGAAGCACACTGCCTGCGATAGTATTAGATTGTCCCAGCAGAAAAACTAAAGGGGAATTATTCTGAGAAGTTAACATGAAAATCTTCCAATGCAATTTTATTCTTAGGATTTACTGGCATTTGAATGAAAGGAGTTGAGTTTTAAGAAATAAATGCCCCATTTTCTAGGGCACTACATGCTTTTCTTACTCAGTTTTCCAGCAAAGCAATTTTGATAATAGCAAGTGTAGAATAACCTCATTAATATCTTAATATCAAAGGATCAACTACTGATCTACTTTATATTCATAATGAAAATGGGTTTCTGTTAATACTTGGCTTCTTGACAATGTAAATTAGGTATCATATATATGTACACATATACTTTTGTAATATACATATATACCTTATAAAAGATAATTTTGGTCCTTTATGCCAGTAGTACCAATTTGAAAATATTCAGTTTTTGTTTTCTTGTCTGACTTAATAAGAGTCAGCTTAATAATTTAGAGGATTTCAATATTTATAGTACATTTCTTACAAAGTTTATTCATGGCAAATGCAGACCTAAAATTCTTTATATCTGCATTATTTCTCTGGAACACTATTTGAACCAAAAGAAAAAATGCCTACTCTTTTACTTTATCATCACAGCATAATAATGTTTAAAAACAGATATGGGTAAAAACCTATGTAAATTATACTAAAACAGCCAACTAGAAACTCATAAGAGAAATATTTTTGACTAGGTGGAGTCTCTTCTATTTTTCCATTTTCTTTTCTCCTCAGTATTAATTTGCCAGGATTTGATTATGCATCTAATTGAAAAAATGAAATTTTATTAATATAATGTTAAGTTTGAGGGTATGTCTCTTCAATTCTGCAAATAACTTTATCATGTGTACTTTTTACTGTACTCCAATTACTACATTTTTCTGGAAAATGCTCCAGTAGAATATTAACAGTTTGTAATCTGTCTTTACCTCCTCTCTACTTAAGGAGACTGAAAGGCTAACTATCCTGTCTCTTGTTTCCATAAAGATGATCAGAGAAGTAAAGCAATGGCAAGTTGTTAAGACTGTGCAAAAGCAGGATTTCCAATGAACCCATTGAGGGTTGCAGAATTATTGATCGTGCTCGATAATGAATAGAGGTGTGCAGACATTTTTCGTATTTGGTTTGTACAATAGACATCAAATTAATCTATACTGATGACTGGCAAGATGCTTACACATTTTTGTAAGTCTTTAAAGACTTCTATATTTTGTTATTAAAGTTTTCTCTTCCTAGTTTTTTTAATGTTGTAATGCTATTTTTAAACACTTGAAAAATCATGCCTGACTTAAAAATGTTATAAAAATTTCTTAACATTGATTTGAGTAGTGAGCACAAATACTTAATAAACTCTCATAGTTAATTCCACAGAGTTTCTGTGAATGAGCTCCAAGAACTGATTAGCCTCATATTTAAAAAAGAAAATCTGTCTCTCCAAATTTCATCCTACTACTTTTTGGGTCAATGATTCTCCATTTTCTTTGTACATCCCTCTTAAGAATTTTGAAAAAAAACTATATGTTCACCCACATAATATTAAATTGTCACTTAAGATGTAATTTTCAGCATATTACAAATGTTGACATTTTAAAACAAATTTATCACATTACTTTTTAAAAGTATTTAATGGGAAGTAAATATGATAGCAATTTGATAATCATGTTTAAAAAATAAGCAAGAATATTCTTTTTTTAAAGCTTTTATTTATTTTATTTTTAGACAGAGGGGAAGGGAAGGAGAAAGAGAGGGAGAGAAACTCAATGTGTGGTTGCCTCTTATGTGCCACCTACTGGGGACCTGGCCTGCAACCTGGGCATGTGCCCTGACTGGGGAATTATACTGGCAACCGCTTCGTTTGCAGGCCGATGCTCAATCCACTGAGCTACAGCAGCTGGGAAGCATGAGTGTTCTTTAAGTCAGAAATTTTTATTTATCTTTTCCTGTGACGTTATTTTTATTTTTCTTATAAAAACTTAATATAAAATATATTTATGCTTATAGTTCACACTAATATATTTTATATTATAAAACTATGTATCTAAATTAAAATTTTATTTCTTATCAGTAAGGTTCTAAGTGGTTAAATTTTTGATTAAATTATAATTATTACATGTTCAAAATAGTCAAAAAACAAAATTTTAAAATGTTGGTAATAAAATACATTTAACTAAGTTGGACATTTTTCAATTAATTTATGTATCCACAGAAGAATATTAATTTATTGTTAGAATGAGGCAGTTTAGCACCAGTTCTTTTCTGTTTATCTTATTTATTAATATAAGTGCTGAAACACCACAAAGAGAATATGAATAAAAAGGTTATTTTGAACTCCTCCTTCCTTATCTGCTAAAGATCACAGTGACCTATCATCAAAAATTATTTTTAATGATCTACAAGTTGATTGCTTTAAGCTTTTTTTCCCATATTTTTTAAGCAAATAAAAAGTAACTATTTGTTTTAGATATGAATTTCTTTCCATTATTATCTTTTTCTTTCTCAGCATCAGTTTTTGAATCCTCCGTTGTCTGTTTTGGTACTTCTTAGAATTTGGTGTCATTCAGCATTGCAGGGTTCTGGCTGTATGAAATGTATTTCTTTCTTTTGTAAAGTGGGAGAAGGGCAATTAGGAAAAGAGAATTGATATGATAAAGTCTTAGGCTTATTGAGTGTTCAAAAAGTGTCCAAGAGAGTTGAAACTCTGGAAATTGATATTCTTATAATTTTCCATTATTATGGGCCCCTTCCAATATAGGCTGGAGATCTCCATTTGATAATCACTGCTTTGGAAACACTCTTAAAGCTCATTTAATAGAAAATGAACATATTAAAATATATTAATATATTAATTATATTATAAGTGATATAATCATATATCAATATAATGTAATTATTAATGTAATTAATATATATTAATGGGCACTTAGATTGCTTCCATGTCTTGATTGATATCCATAATGCTACGATGAACATAGAGGTGAATATATCGTTTTGAATTATTGTTTTAGGTTTCTTTGGATAAAGAAGTTTGATATGTTTTCATAAGTAGATTAGGATATGTATTTTTTGGCTGTAATACCTCTAAAAAGATATTATGTTTTTCTTATTGTGTATCAAAAGGTGCATGGTGTTGTTTTTTTCTGATATTAGTGATGCTTACTTTGCTCACAGAATTAAGGTGGAGTTAGCCAGGTTCTCCATTGAAAAGTTAATAATTTTCTCTTTCTGATTTATCGAAAGTACTTTGAAATCTTGTAAACATGCTCTTCCTCAACTAGCTTTTTCACCTATTAGCTTTGACTACCATGGATGACTTTCTAACTTCATCCATTATTTTTACATTTATTAGTTAGCATTTTACTGATAAAAAAGCACTTTTTCCATTAATTAATGAATGAATATCTCTATTGACTAATAGATTCTTATTTTTCTGTAAATTGGAACCGTGATGGTTATTAATCTTGATCAGATTTTTCTAGATTTGTCCTACAGTTGAAAATAATTGAGGGAGTGAGTAGTTACTTTTCCTAGGGATGAGACAAAGACAAATTTAAAAGAATTTCCATGAAAGAAGTAGGCCTCCTAAGGACCCTAGAGCTTAAAACTTTGTTAAGGCCAGTAGCAAACCATTAAGACATTTTAGCATGTAAGACAAATTTCATGCAGATTCATCCTTATTTAAACCTCAGTAATTTACATATTCATAGTCATTAGTCTTTCTTAAGCCAGAACTTAAGATGTTTTCTCTTACATTTTTTCTTCATTAAAATATTTTAAGTTTCTTTATGTTAAATCATTTTTTTTAATGAATTGTAGGAGACATAATCCTGCAGCAGTTGCAGGTCCTTAGTAAACTCCTCATAGATGATTTTGTGCATAGAGGTTGACACTCATATTGAAAAATATATTAAGAGACTTACACAATTATTTTCACACCTGCATTTGAATGTATCTGAAAATATAAGCAAGTTATTAATATGCCCTCCCACACTATGTATGTAGAGAGATTATATTTGTTTTATGATTGCAGCTGCTTTTAGTAGAAGAGTGAGGCTTTGATAGGTAAGTTGAAAAAAAACTGATAGTTTCAATAGGTAATATTGCAATGGCTCTGAGATGTAAAAAAAAAAATCATTCTCCACTGATGCAAGGAGACTTGACTTGGGATAGAGAACACACAATGCAATATATATAGATGATATATTAGAGTTGTACATCTAAAACCTATATAAGCTTACTAATGAATGTCACCCCAATAAATTCAAAAAATAAAATGAAAATATGTATCCTCCTGAGTGAAATAATTTTTAATTTTTCCCCAGCCATTACTGTTTTAGAATGAATATAACATGAAAGTGCTTTATATGTGGATCATTAAAGTTTGAGAATTCAAGGTAGGGTTTAGGAGATATTTTTGATAGGTGTTAGAAGATAATTTTGATATACCTTAAATTTTCCAGGTAGAAAAGTTGAAGTAGAATGAGGGTGAGAGTGGACCTGGGGACATTAGAGAAAACCAGATGGACATTTTAAGATTGATTGCCTGGGGCAGAAATAAGGTTGGGGCAAAACATCAGGAGAAACGAATGAGGTATAGAAGGATGAAACTCTAGAAAATTTTATCTACTCCATACTTTTTATTTTTGCCCCTTGACCTCATGATCTGCGTGGAGCCTTTGCTCCAATAGAGCCACTGTGATTGCTGTGTCCAAGGGCTGTTGCTTCTGATTTGTCTGCTGCTCTCAGCTGGCGCTATTGTTCCTGATTTGTCTGCTGCCGTGATAAACTGCCCAAGCCATGGTTTAACTGCGTCCTTACATCATTCCTTTACCAGGTGTTCCACTGCAGATGCTGGTGTATCCCTTATCTGAATCATGCATTCATGCTCCATGTCCTGTCTAAAGAAAATGTATCATTACTAATACTGTATCATATATTTGAAAGTTGCTAAGAGAGTAGATCTTAAAAGTTCTTATCACAAGAAAAAATTTATTACTGTATGGTGATGAATGTTAAATAGAATTAGTGCGATCACTATGCATATATACAAATACCAAATCTTGTTGTATACCTGAAACTAATACAATATCAATTATATACAATGGAAAATGTATTATCAGGGACGTTAGGCTTGTTATATTTTAGGGCCTCAGTCATCATCCTCAATTTTTAAAAAAATGTTAACATGATTTACCAATATAGCAAGAATGGATGGATTCATAACTATCCAAGCTGACAAACCCATTAAAGAGAATTACTAGTGGATTATTATTTAATCTTTATCAATTATGATGAAATTATCTTAACATAACACATTTTTGGGAAGGTAGATGTTTGCAATCAGAAGATGGCTTGCAATCTAGAACTATTGCTTAATAAATGAGATCCTTTGGTGACTCCTATTTTGTAACCACTTTCTTAGGTCCTCGCCTAGTATTCACCAATTTTTTGCTGAGGAGAAAAATAAAAGAATTAGTACAAGAGTTGAGCACCTTTTAGTTTTAGTCACTATAAAGAAAAATGATCACTATTTGAAAAATATGCTGAATTTCCAAAAGCACAATTAAGGAATATGAATTAAGTAGAAAATAAAAATTCTGGCATTTTAGCCATAGAAAGAGATAAAAACTTTTGTTTGAAATGAATAATGCTTCGTGATAACTGCAAAAGTAGTTACTTTTCAATTATGTACATTAAAAATATTTTTTAATGAATTCAGAAGGAAACATTCAGTAATATACAATCAGATTTTAGACTTTGGAAATACCAGTTTTTGCTTAAAAGATAAGTACTCAGAGGATATATTTAGAGGTTAGGCAAACTACCACACAGTTAAGAGGATTTTAATATTTCTTAGAACAAGGCTATGTTAATATTTTTTCTGTTTTCATGCTTATCATAAATAAAATTAAGGAAATCAGCTATTCCTTTCATTTATATATCCTATTCACATTTTGGTGAATTTACTTGAATTTAATTAGACAAGAATATTATATTTTTCTTATAAATCATACAGCATTAGTAAAGATATTTATAATATGCTATTTTATTACAAGATATTAGGATTTTTATTGGGTTGTATATGGCCGAATTATTAAGTTTGGGTTCCTGAGCTATTTGCATAGTGTAAGTCTGAGATAAAATATGTGGATGATCTATGGAGAACAAAATTTCCTTCAACTCTATCCTATCTCTCTTGTTTATGCATAGATAGAATCACAGCATTAAAAAAAACAATATTAAAGCATTTCTTCAATTCTAAACATTTATTGAATACCTCTCAAAAGCTGGGCGACTTAATTATATTTAACTGTTGCTGATCTTGTTTATACCTCATGTGTGCTATCTGGTATTAACGATTGTTTAATTCGAGTATTGTATTCCTCCAGTTCCACCCCAAGGGTGCGGTATTGAAGCTGGAAACTTGGCAGAGAGAACAGAGGCTCCAGGCTTTTACCCTTCCTCTCCCCTCCCTTTCTAAATTGGAACACTGCGGATGTGTTTTGGTGACTTGTGGCTAGACACCTGTTCCCCAGCTCATTGTCCCCACCTCCCAATTTCCTAGGGTAAGAAATAGTTGAGACGAATGAAAACTGGTCACAGTCAGAGTTGGCAACCATGTGACCTCCAGCACAGTTATGAAGCCGCTTGGCCTGCCAGATCACCAGGCCACCTTCGGATGAGGCGGGATTGAGATGAGATGTGCACCTGACACCTCCTCCACCCAGCATCGGAGACCAGGAAGCACCCGCGTTCACTCCTCTTGCACATAGCTGATAGAAACCTCCACCCACAGGGCATCAGTGAGTTTGCCCGCACTGCCTCCCTCCTTGAGTTCTATTATCACTTTAGTAAATCTGCTGTGCTTTTCTGAATCTTTCTGCCTCGACCTCGAATAGTTTCTTGTATAGTGACAAGAACCTGGACACTGTCACTGGGTTTAGACCTCCCTTGGCCTCCCCGTGAGCCCTCCAGCATCAGTATGATTTTGGTGGTCAGAATATCCCCGGGCTTGATTGTGGATAAATTTTAATGTATTTAAGTCCTATACCTTTTGTGTCCTAATATATCAAATTCTGGGTTTGCATGGATAGTAAGACAAAACAAATTTTTTCCTGTGCTTAATTATCCTCTGCGTGTATACATGCTCTGCTTCTAGAGCCTGTAGCAATGGTGAATGAAGCCAAAACATTCATTGACTGGCCACAGCATCTGGATCTGTGAAGAATTCCAAAGGATGCACTTTAGCAGTGCTGACAGCAGGGGAGGTGGGATAAACACAAGTGGCGAACGGATAGACGCATCTCTGTAAACTGAATACATGCATGTAACAACTGCAGCAGTACAGATGTCACATTCCAGAATCCCAAATGATTTTTGGAGTGCTTCGTATGGGTAACCGTGAGGTTTATTAGGGTATGCTAAGAAAACTTCAAAAAAGAGAAAGATATTTTAATAGAGTTCTGAATTAAGCGGACTGCGAATAATAATGGGTGAACTCAGCATTTAAATGAACACGGATTGTTAAATCAATTAACGATACGGAAATGCTTGACAACAGTGGAGACTGCAACATCCATATAAACACACTTAAGAACAGAACAAGTTGGGGAAAGCATAATTTATGGGTACATGATACTTAAAAACAGCTGGATTTCTACTATGGGAAATGATCATACCAAGAGCACTTAGGGAAAGTGACTTTTTTTATAGGTTTATTTATGCTTGGAAAAGAAAGTCTGGAAGCACAGAGGGCAGTTGATCTGCCTACATCAGAGTCTATGAAATAGGACAGACCTTGGTCCAAACCCTAGTTAGGCCACTTAACTAGCTAAAGGCTTTGTGGCAGGGAGGGCCAACAACTTTCATGTGTTTCAGTATCTTAATCAATGGAAGGTAAGTCCTGGTTTTTTAGGATGAGGTTTGAAACTTGACACATATTTCATGCTCACTGAATGGCAGCAATTTATGATTTAAAAAGGTCAGCTTATGATTTATTTTTGGCTTTGAAATGATAGGAAGGTAAAGACTTGAGAAAGTTATGAACAATGAAAGAAATGGTAAAAAAAAAAAAAAAAAAAGTAGCTGTGACAGTATAATCCTCTGTGGATAGAGTACCCTGAAGCAGTAAGCATATCGGGAAAGTTAGAACAAATGGTTTTGTGATAAAACAATGGTTTATGTTCCATAGACTATAGCCTACATATATCAGGAAATCTGACATACAGATTTAGAAACCATTTAATTGATACGTAAGACTGAAACATAATTGCTCCTAGAAGCTTCCAAAGGAAAGATTGTGTGTGGTGGAATCGAGAGACCAGGAATTCACCGTTATGTTCAAACATCTGCAAGTCATTTTCTAGTGTTTAGAGCTTCTGTATAAATTTCTATCTTAATTCTTTTCATTTTACATTTATTTGATATTTAAAATATATGAGACCTTTGAGTTAAGAACAGTTTTTATAATTGACTTGGGATTTATTTTGTGCCCTCCTGACTATTGAGTATTTTCGTGACTTCTTTTGCCAAAATAACTTTTGTTTAGGTTACAAGTGTACTGTGTTCTTTGCTATTTAGCTGATTCAGTGGGCTGATTCAAAGGCATAATTAGTTAAAAATTTAAAAACTTGTTTAGAAAAATGTAGGAGAAGAATAGGCAAAACTTCTTTAAAGGAAGAATAATTAATGGGGGTTTATTTTACCTTCTTTTAAAATAAAATTTTTAAAAGGTAAAATAAATATGTAATATTGGAATGAGAGTAAATAGATTAATAAAACATAATAAAAATGAGAAACACTCCAATAAGTACTGGTAATGAATATATTTTCATAGTTAATTGGATATTTGAATTTTTCTGTGCATTATTTATATTTCACTAGATTGTTTTTGTCTTTCTGATTTCCTTCTTCCCTTTCTTTCCCCTCTTTTCTGTCTCTTCCATATGTTTAAAAAATGTTAATGGGAATAAATGATTCTAGTAACAGGAAGAGAGAAAATTATTCATAGTGTAATGTTTTTCTGTCTTAGGCTGTGGATAGACATTGGTCATCATTAAATTGTATGAATTTAATATAGACCTTGGTTATTGACACATACAGGAAATTTACATATTATCACTTTTGTGAGAAGTATGGTCAATAGGATAGCCTCTGACAAATAAGATTACTTTCAGATATTAAATGTACCAGATGATCATCTAAGTGGACACAGAAAAAATGGATTTGATGAAATCCGACATCTACTTTGGTGAAAAACTCTGAGCAAATTAGGAATAGAAGGTAGTTTCTAATGTGACAATGACATCTAAAACAATAAGCTAATATCACAAGTAATGAAAAAAGACTGAATACTTTCCCCATAAGATCAGGAACAAAATAAGGATATCCATTTATATATCACTGTACTCAATATTGTAATGGAAGTTCTAGGTGGTGCAGTAAGAAAAAGAAATAAAAATATGTACATTGGAAAGGAATAATTGTTTTTCTTTTTAATTAAAATTTTTAGGATGACATTGGTTAATAAGATTATGTAGGTTTCAAGTATATAATTCTATGGTACATCATTTGTACATTACATAGTATCCCTACTACCCAAAGTCAAATCTTCTGTCACCATGTTTGACCTCCTTTATCCTTTGCTCTCATCCAAACCCCCTTCCCTCTGGTAAGCACCATACTGTTGTCCGTGTCTATAAATTTTTACTTGTTTGTCTTGTTCGTTCATTTTTATATCCCACATATGAGTGAAATCATGGGGTTGTTGACTTTTCCTGTGTGAGAAAAGGAAGAATTTATATGGCCTTTATTTGCTAATGACATGGTCATCTATGTAGAAAACTTGATAGAATTAAAGAGCTACTAGAACTAATAAGTAATTTTAGCAAAATTTCAGGTATGAAATCAATGTATAGAAGTTAATTCATGTATGCAAATAATGAACAACTGGAATTTGTAATTAAGCAAATAATAACCTTCTAATAGCACCAACATTTCTGACAGAAATTATAGATCTAAATGAATGTAGTAACATCCCTTAACTGCAAGACAGGGTGTCTGCAAGGAGGGGCGTGACATATCTCCTGGAGGTGATAGATATATTCACTGTTTAATTATGGTAATGGTTTCATGGGTTTCATATGTCAAAACATCAAATTGTGTATTTTAAATATGAATAGTTTTATCAGATGGCAGTGATTGCTTAATAAGATTTTTTCATTTTTTTCCAGTTCCCATCAAATCCATGTCTTAAAAGACTTGCCTTTAAACAGTGGGTCCATACTTCAAAACCCTATAAATATACACTCTTCACTGTCAGCTTCTGACACCACTAAGACTCTTTCAAAGTAGTATTTTTCTTTGGTGCTATAAGTAGTAAGTTCAGTTTTGCATGGCTTAAAGCTTATTCTGATGGTTATTCTGGATAATCATCTTTTGTCTGCTATGTATACAAGTATTTACTTCAAGGTCAGAGGTGGGCAAATATTTTCGGACTTCTGCGCTCTATAGGCTTGATCACAGTTCTCAAGTCTGCCCTTGTAGTAGGAAATTAGCCATAGATAATACATAAATTATTGAGTATGGCTGTGTTTTAATAAAACTTTATTTATAAAAACTGGCAGCTAATACATAAGTCCTTTGTCAACCTGTCCTAAAATGTTTCTTATGTTTTAACTTTAGTTATAGTGCATTTTATTATACAGTTGTTTAAAATATAAAGTAAAATCAGTTTATTCTTGGTTATTCCTAGGTTTTGAATCTTTCTTTAAGATTATACAAATATTTTTTTCTATAATTTTCTGCTATTTTATTTTTACATTTAAAATTTTGATCTAGCTATAATTTGCTTGAGTATATAAAGTGAATAGAGATCTAAATTAAATTTTTCCACATCATCTAACATTGTTTACTAACAGCATAACTCCACATTGATTCAAAATTTCACTTTTTATATATTATATTCTTCTCTGCATGGGGATTTATTTTTGGAATTATTATTTTATTTCCTTATCAATTTAGTTATCACTAATAAAATACTTTTTAAATCTGTGTTTTATAAAATATTTTGCTTCCAATAGAAAAGGAATCTATTATTATTTTCCCCTTTCTTGACAGGATTACTTTTATTTGTGGGTTTCATTACTCTTAAGTGTTTTTGTGTGCTCTCTCTCTCTCTCTCTCTCTCTCTCTCTATATATATATATATATATATACGATCTCTTAAATATATATATTTAACTGGTTCACATGAAATTTCTTCTTTCATTCGATGCTCCATTTTATATTCTTTTACTAGTTATTCTTTTGTGTACAGGAAACAATATATTTTTGTCAATTTTGTGTCTTACTGAACTATCTTACTAGTTATAACTGTTTCCCAGATGATTCTCTTGGATTTTACAGCTTAATAATCTTAACACATGCAAATAGTGAGATATTTTACTCTATTTCCCATGTTTATTTCTAATTATTTTTTATCTTTCTTCTTTGGCTGTAGGAAACCAAAAGAATTGGATAATGGTAGTACTAGGAGGCATTTTTTATTGTTCAGGGTTTTCTTTTTTAAAGATTTTATTTATTTTATTTTTAGACAGAGAGGAAGGGAGAGAGAAAGAAAGGGAGAGAAACATCAATGTGTGGCTGCCTCTTGCGCGCCCCCTACTGGAGACCTGGCCCACAACTCGGGCACCTTCCCTGACTGGGGAATTGAAGCAGAGACCCTTTGGTTCCCGACCGATCCTTAATCCACTGAGCTACACCAGCCGGGGTTAGGTTTTAACAATTTGAAACACAAAGTCAAACATGAGTTTTCTATTTCCAGGAAATATTTTGGTTATTTTCCCTTCTATTTCTTATAAGCTTTTGTTTTCCTTAACGAAGTACGTCTTAAATTTTCTATAAATTATTTTTGTGAGAATTACAATCTTAAAATATTTCCTGCTTCTATTCAGGAATAGTATATATTTCTCTATTATTTGTCTTTTGTGTTTCTCAGTAAATTTTTCTTTTATATTTTAAAGGATATTGCCAACAATTTTATATGTGAAGTTATGATGATTCTATTATTATTATTGTATGATTGCCTTTCTCATATATTCTAATGGGCTATTTGAGGTTATAGAAGAGGTACTTTTCTTTCCTTCAAAAATTGAACATATTGAAGTCTCTTATAAGCTTCATCAGTTATTCAATTATTTTATGTTTTCTTTTTTAGGTTGGCATTATTATTACCTACAAATAATGAGAGGTTTGTCTTCTTTTTGGATATTTATAGCTTCCATCACATTTCCCACCCCCCTTTTTTTATATTACTTTCACTAGAATATTTTCAATAATAATGGTGACAGGAACCTTATTTGTTCCATTTCTTCCTTTAATATTTCTTTTTATTAAGACTACTCTTGGAT